>APFE031311501.1:280769-321597 GCA_000404065.3 Pinus taeda | reverse complement strand
CAGAAGGAAGGGGTCAATTATGAGGAGACTTTTTCCCCCACAACAAAATGGGCTACCATCTAGACACTCTTTGCCCTAACAGCTCAGAACGGTTGGAAAGTCCATCAAATGGATGTAAAAACTGCTTTCTTGAATGGAGATCTAAAAGAGAATGTTTTTATGTCCCAGCCCGAAGGATTTGCTGTGAAAGGACATGAACATAAAGAATGCAAATTGGTGAAGTCCTTGTATGGCCTCAAACAAGCACCGCGAGCCTGGTATGAAAAACTAACTGAGCATCTTCTGAAACTCAATTTCAAACATTATGGTCTTGATGATGCAACTTTATTTGTCAAGAAAGTTTGCAAAACAGTTGTATATCTTGTGGTATATGTAGATGATCTTTTGATGACAGGGAACAATGAAAGCTACATTGCATCCATAAAGAAGGATGGGGAAAAGTTTTGAAATGACTGATTTGGGCTATGTTCATTACTATCTTGGCATTGAAGTAACCCAACATCCAAAGTCCATATTTCTTTCTCAAAAGAAATACATTGGAGATCTGTTGAACAGGTTTGGCATGACAGAGGGCAATCTTCTTACTACTCCAATGGAACAAAACTTAAAGCTCACATCTATTGAAGGAAAAGAATTTGAGGATGCAACAAAGTATAGACAGCTTGTAGGAAGTCTCAACTACCTCACTGCTACTAGACCAGACATTTCGTTTGCTGTTGGAATCCTCTCCAGGTTTATGCAAAAGCCTTGTGAGGGACATTGGTTTGCTGCAAAAAGAGTTCTAAGGTACTTGAAAGGAACTCGAGACTTTGGAATCAAGTATACACAGGTGGACGACTTTAGCTTGATTGGATACTCTGATTCAGACTTCGATGGAGACAAAGAAATTGGGGTATCAACTTCAGGATATGCTCTGACTCTTGGATCAGGAGCTGTCTCCAGGATATCACGCAAACAATCAGTTCCAGCAGATTCCACAACAGAAGCAGAATACGTGGCAGTAGCTGAAGCAACAAAAGAAATTGTGTGGCTCAGGAAAATTCTTTAAGATTTGCAGGTAAAACAAGTACAATCAACTCCACTCATGATTGACAATACCTCTGCAATAAAGTTGGCCAAGAACCCAAAGTTCCATGATCGAACGAAGCACATCAATACTAAATATCATCTGATTCGACATTATGTTGAGGCCAAAACAATCCATCTCCGTCATTGTTCCACAAATGAGCAAATTGCAGACATCTTCACCAAAGTGCTTGGAAGAGAAAAACTTGAACGATTCAGAACGATGCTTGGACTCACCAACATCCCTTCAGATTAAGGGGGGGAATGTTGACACCTAATCCTCATGATTGGGTGAATTTATGTAAATAATTAAATTAGACATGTAAACAGTCATCGGGAGATGAACTGAACAGTCACTCCCTGTTGTATATAACAAAGACCTACCTGATGGAATAATATACGAATAAGCTTTTGCTTAATGGAGCTACTGCTTGGCCTGACAATACTGTTGCTCTACATATCACTTATATATATTAATTCATAGCCGTTGTTGTTGACAACTTCACATGGTCAACTACGACCTTATTGCCAAGGTACATATAGTCGATGCCATAGAGCTACAAGCTATTCAACAACAAACTGTGCCATTGTGTATAATATGATGTTGTGCCATGAAAATCAAGTTGTAGACTATATGCAAGTCATCACACAAAATATGCGATGACATAAATGAGCCTTAAGATTGTAATATGAGTGCAGACAATATCGATATCACAAAGAGCAGGGCGTCGAATCATATGAGCCCCACTAACCTCATACGATCCATAACTGCGATTCTTGAGGGCCTTTATAATTTTAAATTGTGAGACTAGATTTTGATACATCGCGCCATAGAGATAGTTCCGCCGCATCTCGGTGGAACCATCAAACACTATCTCGTTTGTGCGAGTTATTTGAGGAACGAGTCATAGATAGACTTCACTGAGCCATCTTAGGGATATGTGAACCACAGTTCGGAATAGGAAATCCATACTGAAATAGCAAGCCTCAGATTATTTATAAATGTGAGCCACGAACCATCCAAATCTTTGAATAAACCAAATAATTCCATTGAGAATCAACATTAGTGCAAAATGAACCTTTTGATTAGGTTTTTCATCGAACTACAAATGCCCAGAAAGGTTGCAAAGAAATAGATTATTTTGAAAGCTAATCGAGATGCGATCTTCATGCCTCCAACCACAAGAAACCTTTGCTATGATACCATGTGGGAAATCGAGAGGTTTTCATCTTGTTAACAAATTTCCATTATGTGATAATTACTTGTGACACTGTTAGCAATTTTATTATTATTATTTCTTCATCCATCAAGTAATTACCATAAAACTAAAAGATCACAGAAGACAATAGAACACAAGATATAGGCTCCAAGCTAGGGCAAACCCCCTCCAATGGGAAAACCCATAAAATCTCTTCTTATAGAATCAGATCAAATGAGATATCCAAGACACATAACCACAAAAATTTCACCTTTAGATGCCAAGCAGATCATCCACAAACCTTAAATTCAAGAAGAAACCTTGCTTTCAGATTTTGGCCTTCCTCATCTTCTCTATCTTCTTTGCGATATTTCAGACCAAGAACATCCAAGTGTGTGTGTCCAAATGATCTCCATCTAACCTCTATTTATATATATTAGAGGGGGTGCGAATAGACATGTCCACTGGGGCAAAGACCGACTTGACATGTAGGCGGACTTGGCATCTAGAGGGGTTTTTGTCCCAAAATTTACATTTAAAATTCCTTTTCTTTTTCTTTTACAATAGGTCCAGAATAGGACCTTGACTCTTTGACTTGAAAACCTAAAAGCACGAAGAACATATTTATCTAGAAAATAATATTAATTTTGTTCTTCTTTTCTCTTGCTTTTTACATAAAATATATAATGGTACAAATTACAAAGACCGAAACTAGTTAATAAGATGAAAACATAGTCTCTTAATCAAAATTATAGCGGGGATTGAATCGAAAAATAGAAAAGAATATGTGCCCTAGGTGAAAGAAAAATTCAAAATAAATGCATAACAATGAGGCAAGATCCCTGCAACATGATTGCACAAATAAGACAACTGCACAAATTGTAAGAGCTGGAAACAAACTATAGTTGAATCCATTTGATATGATCTTTGAAGGGGAAAAGAATAAACCATAGACATCAATATATCATGGGCTTCGTTGTCAATATCTGGCATGCGGTAGTGGTAGATTCTGTCATGCCTGGAATGGACAAAGAACGATATCGATGAGCTGATGTAACCTGCGTGAAAATGTCTCACCTTGAAAGCACTGAACACTCTGTTTTATAGAATCCACAAGAGAGATAGAAGAAACAGGGAGACAGGATAGAGCTAACTGCTTGCATGTAGGCCTGGCCAAAATAAGACAGCTAATCATAAAACATAGACTGCTAGGACCAACCTCAGACTGAATGCTCTTTAACCATGCGTGTAATTGCTTCCCTCTAACAATAGTCACAACATGTTGGAAACGGGTCAAACGGTGCTAACCTTTGAGGAAGATCGTGATGTTTACTAATTGTGAGGACAGTGCTGCTAGAAGTAGTCTAGTTTACCAATAACAAACACAAGATACAGCTGTATTCTCTTGCACTAAAGTGCTCAACTTCTTAGACTTGCAGTTTTCCAATTATATCATCCTAATGTGCTGGAAAACAGCCACAATCGTGCAATCTTCATTGATCACACACCTGTTTGCATGGTTGAGTTACTGTCTATTGTCTGTCACATTCAAAATCTGCTAGAAATAGCACACAAAGCTCCTCTGAGACTGTATCTGGTGTTTACAAGGTATATTGGAAGAAACCTGCTGGGAATAGGTCAAACAGATTGCACCCCCTTTCCTTATTGCTGTGAATTATCAAAAGTAGATAACGGGCTGTAACAACCTTTTAGGGTGCACTACATTTAACAAATCAACGCTCTTGAGCGTGCTTTCTCTAGATCATGTGGCAGTTCACTAATTCTAACATTCAATTTTCTGGAAAAAGATAGTTACATCACTGTCTATGAGGAATATACTGCTGCTTGACAGGAACAAATAGATGAATACACTGCTGTTAAATCTGCCATTAGGGTGCACTGACTCTGCCAATGCTGCACTCCTAACTTCAATTTCCCCACCAACTGAGCATACCCCTCATTCAGGTGTACCTGCATAAGGAACTGGCTGTTTTAGACTGAAATATTCTGGGAATTGCTAATTAGAGCACTGATTTTTGAGATATGCTGTCTCTCCAAACTAACAGAGCTCTGCTATTTAGAATAGTGCTGTTTCTTCCTCAAATTGTGCTAAAACAGGTCCCTTTCTTCAGAGAAATCACTGTTTCTAATATGAAATGCTGTTCACAGGTTGACAACAGGCTCTTACCAAGAAAAAGTCTATAAAGTTGCTATAAGCTCCTGGAGCACTTACCATTACCACAAATATGACTTTTGTTTATAATAAGGTGTGTCCATCCTCCAAACAACACGTGATTTTCATCAATGTCAACCTCCCAAAGAATTCTTGGACAAAGGAGTAATTGGATGCATGGTGATTTAGGCCAAAAGAGCAAACAAATTGGGATAGGACACATTCAAACATATCATTGTGAGGCATCTCATGGCACATCTGCTACCTAGAATTGAAAGGGCGAGTTTGAGGTTTTAATATCATGGGATAGGTATGATGGAAATAACGAAGGCCTCCCACAATAAAGGGTACCCTCTCTATGATAAAACAAGGGATGCATGACAAGGTCTCTCTAGGAAAGCACTATACCTCTCAAGTCAACACAACTCAAAAGTAGCAGATCACAACATCAAAGAAAGTTTGAAGAGGCCGAAGTAGGCTATGCATACATACACCACATAAAATGCATACATAGGCAGGCTAAAAATATACGTGCGAAAATTCGCATCACAACTCCTAAAAGGCAGGGATTGCAGATTATGAAGATAATTGATATGGGGACAATTGCTAAATACACCATGTCTAAAAATAGACGACATTGCTAAAAATAAAATAATAGTCTGACTTGTCAATGAAAACAATGTCATTGGACTCGTCTACGTGTACAGTTATCCCGCTGGGAAAAGAGTTGAAATTGATACAATGGGTGAAACCACTTAGAGATCAATGGTGAAAATACTTGCTAGGTGCAAGAAACCCACCAATGAAACTAATGGGGCCCAAGGTACAATCATAACCCATCAGTGTGAAAGGTACGTTGAAACACTATTGAAGTACATCCAATCCGGGCTCCGTAATAGGTTTTGTTGGATGCGAGATGGTCCTCGATGAGGCTAGCAACCAGCAAAGGTGCCTTGCTTATGGACCAATCCTCATAATGAACTAGTCAATGAGGAAGGGTTCTCATAGAAGAAAGGAAATGATGCGTGTGAAGTGAAACAATGGAATATAACAAATTGATGTCATGTCCCTACGACTAGATGAGATATTGAGCAATAGGGATTGATTTGGGCTTGACTGAATGAAATAGACGAGATGGAACATGTACATGATCGAAGACTCTCCTACATTCTCAGCAATGCTAAGTACCATGCTTACCCAACTCAACACCTGACAAAGGTAACGTGCTAATGGAATGATGACCTCATCTAGGGTTGCCGTAGACTCAAAATTATGAAGATTCATTGGTGTATAATGATATCATGTTTGGGAATGTGACTTGAAACAGAAACTTTTGCGGGAAAAAGGGCAAAACATAGAACCGTAAATCCTATGATTGCTCATGCACATGTAATGCAATTTTCTGAGATCAAAATTGAAAAGGAGTAGAATAATTTATTTTTGTCTGTACTATCCATAGTCAACCTCCTTACAACCATTATCAAATTATGGTTTGGATTAATCTTTCAATTTGTCCTTTCATTTTGTAAATTTATTGAAAATTTTCAGATTTATTAAAAAAACAAATTGAAAACTTTTCTGCAACTTTCAAATAGATTATCTCGTCAATCTATGTAGAGGTTAACGCTACCTTTGTTGAGTGCCTTCATTTGCATTTAAATTTCCATTTGGCCTTTTTATGTGATCTAATATTTGATGATACCTTTTTATGCGCCTGTTATGTTTTAATCCTTATTGTGATTCTTAAAATGCAGGGTTTGGCTTTGACTTTGACTCCCCTAGATGCGAACGTTATAATTAGCCTTGATCTAGATAAAATTTAGTATAACATTGACAAAACACAATTTGCGAATATGATTAAACTTGAATTATTATTTATTATCGTGTTAAAGAGATTTGAGGTCATAGGTGGCAACCACCCTCCATTGACTAGAAATTTTATATGCCTAACTTAACTTAATCACTTTATTTAGAAATTTTATACGCCAAACTTAGCTTAATCTCTTTATTTAACACCTAACATAAGCTCTAAGTTAAAGTTATTATATTCCGAACCACTTTTGAATGTCAAAAGTTGTGTGCATATATTGATTTTAATCACTTTAACCTATGGTTGTTTTAAACATTCTGAGTGTTCAAAATCATTGAATGAACTTGAATGAGGGAATTTTTTTTTGTTGGCTTCCTTTTTAATGATGAAGGTAATTATTAGCTGAATATATTTAAATTATAATATCATCATTGTTATATCTGCTTGTTATTAATCATTATGTAAAGTATTTATAATTAATGAATGCATTTATTTGTTATTACTAGTCATGAAGTGTTGTTTTCCTTTTTAATGATATGATGAAGCTAATGTTATTAGCTGAATATATTTAAATTATAATATCAGCATCGTTATATCTACTTGTTATTAATAATCATGTAAAGCATTTATACTTATTCATAAGTAATGAATACATTTAATAAAGTTTATTCATGGTTGAATTTTGTGTTATAATTAATGAATGTATTTAATAAGATTTATAAATCATCATGTAAATTAATAAAGGCATTTAATAAAATTTATTCATGGTTGATTTTTTTGTTATCCTTAATGACGATATTAATATTATTATCTTTTGAAGACGTTTTATTAGATTTTTTAACATATTATTTTTAGAGTTATTTATTTATTTTTTAAAATACTAATTTTTAAATATGAATAGATTATTATTAACCAAGTGATATAATATTATTATTATTGAGGGATTTTATATTATATATATTAATTTTTGATTTATTAATTTTTTAAATATAATTTATATGTGATAAATCAATATTTGATTTCATGATGGCATTAAGAGTAATGTTTTTGGTTTGTTTATTTATATTTATTTATTCATTCACAATATTAATACTAATATAAGTATTATCATAATTATCATCATCCATCATTATCTGAATTTAAGTTCATGACCAAGATTGGTACCAAATTCTTCTTTTTATCCATTTTAAAAGTATTATAAATATTCCACATTGAATTATAAAAGCACTTTGAAAAAGAATATCACAAATGCTCCTTTTATATCAGTTTTAAAAACAACATAGTTATACATTTTCCCTATTTTCTATTTTTATTTCATTCCATGTATACAAGGACGAGACTGACCTATACGGGTATATCTAAAGGAGTTGTTTTCATGCAACGAAAGTTTGAGGACCAAAGGTCTAAGCTTAGGCATGGTTTCTAGAAACTATGAAATATGAAAATCCCATTTGTTTTGATAATATATTATTATCAGGTATGTTTGTTTGATCATATACCTTTGATATGCACACTAGCCACATGTAAGAGAATTATGATAGACGAAGGCACTTTCTCTAACAAAAGTAAAATGGATCTCTTCTTAGATGATATAAAAAGGGATTTATACCTTTTAACTTGTAAGGAAAAGTTTGAGCACCTCTATTATAATTTTACTAGAACACTTTCTACTACCATCGACAAGTTCTCTACCGAGGTAACCTATAAAAAGAATAATAGAACTACCAACTCTTGGTATGATAATGATTGTAAAATTTGCTAGAAAGTCGAACAAGAACGCTCCTAGGGAAACTTTAAAACTTGATAGGGTAAATTTGTATAAAGTTCTTATTAAAATAAAGAAAACATGCTATATTAATAAGAAGCAAGAGCAACTACCTTGCCTTTCTAAAGTTGATCCTAAAAGGTTTTGGAGAAAAATTCTAATTCGTAAATGTAAAGAAAATAATGGGATTCCCTTAAAGAATTGGAATATCTACCTCAAAAACCTTTATGAGTCCCCTAATTCCAGGGGCATCATTTTGAATGCTCACTTAGAGGAAGATATAACTTCTATGGAAGACATTGGATTTGGGGTTAAACAACTTGCTAATGGAAAAGCTAAGGATATTGAAAGCTATCAAGTTGAAAATTTTAAAATGGGAGGGTCTGTCGTCATCCCTCACATACACAAGCTCTTCAATTTGGTAGTGAAGCAATGATTTTCCTAAACCTTGGACACAAATCCTTATTGTGCTTATTTTTAAAAGCAGGGATAAAAGCATTCTCTATAATTATAGAATTATTATGATTAGTCACATTTTAGCCGAGTTGTATGGACTTATTTAGGAAAAGAAGATTATCTAATGGTTTGAAAGCCATGGTAAAAGAGCTAAAGACCAAGCTAGGTTTAGGAAACATCATTCAACTATTGACCATCTTATTACTTTTAGGATCATTGTAGAGGAATACCACAATAATGACACTGGTCTTTTTTGTTCTTTTGTGGACTTTAGAAAAGATTTTGATGTTGTTCCTAGAACAAAGCTATGGAAAAGGTTGGAGGAGCTAATGGTTCCTTTCGAGCTGAAGTTTGTCGTGACAAGGCTATATGATAATGTTATTTCCAAGTTTAAGACCACTGAGGGTTGGTAAGAAGAAATTAATTGTGATATCAAAGTCAAGCAAGGGTGTCTTTTATCCCTTACCCTCTTTGACATTTACTTTGATAAGCTCAAAGAGTGCTTAGATGATCAGGGATGTGTTGGCTCCAGACTCACTAGTATTGTCATAACTCTTCTCCATCATGTTGACGATACTGTTCTTTTGGCAAGGAGCCATGAAGATCTCGACAATCAAGTAAGACTCCTGCAACGTGTTTGCTCCATGATGGCTATGATTGTTAACATTGACAAGACTAAAGTCATGATAATTAACTCCAAAAAGATTGCCTATGACTGTTTCATTTATGATAATAACTACTTGGAGGAAGTTTCATCATATAAATATATGGGAATTGACATTAATCATCAACTCAATTGGAATTATAACGTTGAGAAAAGGGTAAGTGGAGGATGAAAAACTTAATATGGGGTTGAAAACAATTGTAAGTTAGTAGATCTTTGGATTTGGGATAAAAAAAGGTTCCTCTTTGAGACTCTAGTCATCTTTGTTATTTCATATGGATGCGATGTTTGGGGTTGTTGTATATGCAGAGAATCATGGAGGGAGATTGAGCAGTTCCAAAAGCGTTTTATAACCTATAACCTCAAGATTAAAGGATGTTTCTTACCCTATCCTCTTGATTGAAGATAACCTTTCCCTTGTTGAAAGCATAGCTATACTCAGGTATATGATGTATAAGAAGTTATGAAACATGAAAGCCAAGAGGTTTCACAAAATTGCTTTTAACTCTAACCAAAACCCCTATCTTCAAGTCAAGAGAGGATGGCATTAGGATATCCAATCTTGGCTAGACCATTGAGGGATAAAACCAAAACCCCTATCTTCAACTCAGGAGAGGATGACATTAGGATACCCAATCTTGGCTAGACCATTGAGGGATAAATGAGGAGATCATCTTGTAGAATTAGGATAATATTAAAAATATTATTCCAAATTTAAGGAGAACTTACGGAGTGATAAAGACTAGGGAAATAGCATACTAAAGTTCTATAAGGAGGTGATCAACCAATCTTGAAAACCAAAATTATTTGTCTGTCTTGACTAGTGTTAGGAAGAAAATTAATAGTGCTAGATAATAACTAGTTCTCATGAGCTTCATAGTGAAACTGGGTGTTGGTCTGCTATTCTAAGAGGGTTGAAGATAAAAAACACTTTATCTTAGATTGCCCATTTTATAGTCAAATCCATTATAATTTTCAAAATATTTGTCACACTAATAACCTTCTTGACCTATTAAGGCAACAAAACTATGGTGATCTGGGAACGCTTCTCTCACCTTTCTCCAAACATAGAAATAATATGTTAAAGAATTTTGATTAGTTTCTTACGTTTTTAAGGTTCGATAGGCCATATCTGTCTTAGTGGATGTTAATCATCACCACCATCAAATATTAAATTCTTGCCGCTTTAATATTTTGATAATATTCAATTTGGTTATTACAAATATCTTATGAAGAGATGAATGAAAATAAATACATGCAAGGTATATTAAAAATAAATTTTCTTTTCAATTATAAGCATGCCAATGGTCTATAATCCCATTATGCAGAAACATTAAATAATGAAAACATACATAATCAACATTTTTTGTGGTTGAATATATTTTGATGAATATCATAAAGTGACAACTATTGAATGTGAGATATTACAATGTGATAGGGGCATCTCACAAGGTACAAAATCATGCTTTGGATAAGCAACCATGTCTATGGGGTATCTATTTCACCCAAAATATGTAAACCTTCACATCTAGCCTCATCCACAATAAGAAACCCTATTATAGAGGTTCATTGAACCCAAACAATTTATTGTTAACTATGATAATATTTTTAGAGATATATAAAATGATAGACTTTAATATGTTGAAATTTGTTGGGAACATATTCCTATTAGGTTATCTAGATTTGATAAGTGAACATTTTTGGAGATATACAAAATGATAAAGACAAACTTTAATATGTTGAAATCTTTTGGAAACATAATTCTCTTAGCTTAAAGAAAGGCACAAAAAAATTATAAAAAAGTTCAAGATACCAAAGGTCAAAATAATATTTGTATTTATATGTACATCATATCTTAAATTCAAGAGACCAAGGGTCAAAAAAATATTTGTATTTATATTTACATCATATCTTAAATCTATGTTTCCTACATTGGTTTTAGAGCTAGGCGTTCTTCGAAGCCCGTTAGATTTGCACCTTGCTCTACTCGGCCATTTCTTTTGTCTCGGTTTTATTCCTCTAGAAACCCTACATTCTCGATGCAATTCTTCTTGTGGTACCTTGGTATAATGCTCCCATTCCTAGTTCCATGCACCTTGGTATAAGACTCCCTCTGCTAGCGCCGTGCTCAATACATGCATGCCCACTTGCCCATATAAATTATTCCTTCATGGGTGATGTTATGTTGCCATTTTCATGCTTAAAGGGTTGGTTTTGAAGGAGGCTATTTATTTTCATTTCCAGACGGCCAACGATTCAGGGTTTTAAGAAAATATGTTGCAATTTTAACCACTTTGATTTTCAATCTTTGGAGATTATTTTTAATGGGAGGCTGCTAGTTCGAGTATTCGAGTAGCTTAAGATTTCGGATTTGGCCTTGTAAAGTGAGTATTTACTACAAAATTGGAATTAGACTCAATATTCTTTGTCGCCGACTTTAGATTACATGATATTTTCACCTTCCAAATTCACAAGTGGTTGCGAGTTTGAAGACGACGAAGAATTAGTTGCAAAGAAATTGAATGGTCATATAATGGGAATGGGAAAGAGTAGTGTGGTTGTCCTGATTTTCACAATTTCTAGAAGTTGTTCATGGTTGGTCTTCATCTTCTTCAACTCCCCTTTGAAATCTAAATATTTCAAAGAGTGTAGAGGATCATAAAATTCTTTGAGCAACTTTTGGATCTCGATAGCTTTGGAGCATTGAAATATTTATCTCTTTATTGTGTTCAATATGAGTATGTCATGAATGCCTCCAATGAGAGTAGAGAAATCATCAATCAAGTTAGTTATCAATTGACTCAAAACATCTATGAAGCATTAAATTTTGAAGGCCAATTAAACTCCAGAATAAAGAATGATAGTAACTTTAAAACAATATTTTTGTAAGTTTATTAGTTAACTTGCATTGTGAATGGGTTCATTTTCAGTTGAAGCTGACACCCTTCGTTTACTTAGTTTCAATCGTTGAAAAATGCCTCAAATTAGTGAAGTATTAGAGTTATTGAATACTTTGGTGCTCTCTATTGTTGATGGTATAGTCGAAATCAATAAAGCCACTCTTAGATATTCAAACTTTTTTACAATATTCACATGACAAAATTGAGTTTCTCTAGCTTGAATCACAACTTCAATGGGATGAACTACAACAAAGGAATGAACATTTTGAATTGGTTCTTGTTCAAAACAATTCATTGTTTGATATTGATTCCCATCAACAACCATCTCATGGTTAGATACGTGACACCACTTCAGGGGAAAATTCACATGAAGATGAAAAGGTTCCTCTTGCACCTCCCAAACCCATCATTTGACCTTGGGAAGAAGACTTCAATAACAAGCATATAATTGGTCTTGGATATGAAATGAATATGACCTTTCACATTCCATACAACTCTAAACCAATCCAATTTTAGAGAGTTGGGTTTCTTTAGGACAATTCATCTTCTCCTACTCCACATTCAATTTAGATTTTCAAACGCCAACATTGTGATCGAGTTGGCCACATGAAAGATCAATGTTTTGATCTTCACCCTTGTGAACATTTTGGGAAACATGCTCATCATCTAAACAAATGTTCCTAACACAAGACTCCTACAAGAGCAAAGATTCACCTTGGATGGATCCCTTCTTGGAAATTGTCTTCAACGACCAAGAAGATATATCAGTCATATCATATAGTTCATTCTTAAGTTTTGACATGTCTTGTAGTGGAGATATTTTCTTATTTTGACCAAGAAGAGGGGGGAAGGGGTAGGAATTGATAGTTAGGTACTAGTATCGAACTCATATTAAGCGAGCTTGAGCCACATCGTGAACTAGAGCCTGCAATTAGAGCCTAGAGCTAGAGTTAGCCAGAGCCAGAGTTTGAGCTATAGACAAAGACAAACTCATGTTCCATCGAGGTGATTTAATTGGTGTCCAACGTTAAACCACCACCAATAAAATACTTCAACTTCTGCTACCCATTTCATCAATTTGTGGTTATCTTTAAATCATCATCAGGGAGCACTTCCATTTCATAAAAGACACAGGCTTTTAAAAAGATTCAAAATTCTTTCGGGAACTGCTTTGAGCCAAGTTCTAATGTTGGTGGTTAGTCTTATACCACCATCAGTGGAAGACTTTGGCTTCTACTACCTCATTTGGTTTGTGGTCTTCCTTAAACCACCAAATTCAAAGATCATACTTAGTCATTGGTTGCTATCCACCTTTATTTTTCAGTTATCTTCGTAGACTCACATACAACTCTTTGGTTTAAAGGGGGAAATGTTCGAAACATAATCCTCTTGGGTTATGTAAATTTGGCTTATTCACTTGAGGGGGAAACGAAAAGCCTCTAATGAACGCCAACAATCATGAGAAGTCTAGGAGACGAAGGGTCATAAAATATTTGTATCTATATACATAGTGAATAATAAGTATCTCATGCTTGTGACTCTATTACTTATTTTTGTGAGTGTTTGCTACAAAATCCATCAAAATTAATTCATCTATTGAGCTGATTTTATTGAGTATTATTCCTTCAAATCTTAGGGACACCATTTATGTATCAATTGCATGGCACACTTAATCTAAAACCACATTTTTTGCCCACTATTTCTCATTTTCATCCCACAAACAATAAAATTAAGCTTATTTATAAGTATGTAGCCCATGCCTTTACTAGCATGCCTACATAGGCATCCATTTCTTTATGAATGATAAATTTATCATCAAATTTTTGCTCTAGCCATTAAATTGCCTAGTGTATGCATTCTATACTTTAATTCCTATGTTTAAACACAGTTTAGATACAAGAAACTACAAGGATGCTCGTAAAAGCAAGAAGTACAAAATGTCAATGTCTACTTATAGATTCCTCCATCATCTCTTTGCAAAACCTAACCACATGACTAATCTTGATCAGTGCTATAAGATATTGTCACAACCTCTTTCCAATGCACTACCAATTAGTTTGGGGGATGGATCTTCTCCAAGCCTAATAAAAAATGAAATGCGCTGGGTTATTGTAAATGCTAAGATGAAATTAGAACATTATTAAGTACATCAATTAAAAAACCACACATTTTAAACATTTGTGATAAGGCATTTTCTACCTAGTTGCCCATTCTTATGTTTTGCACACATTTACTTATAGGTTATCTGTGGGAAAACTACAACAATGCAAAACTCAATGTTCTAGTTTATAGTTTCTTTTGCATCAATAAGTTTTTATTTAATCATTGAAAAACCATTTCATGGATTACACACACACACACACACAATTAATTGTCCATCATTTGCTTGTATATTAAACATTCCAAATGAGAAAGTTGAAAATTTTCCAACAAACTGTAAATTTCCCCTTATAGAAGTTTTTGAGTCAAGCTTACAATTGAATTATTAAATCATTATCAATAATGACATGTAAAAATGACGATGTTTGTTGGATGTGTTCATGCGTATATATACCTATGGGTTATCATGCAATCAACTCACATACAATTAATTGGTTGATCCTTTGAAGTTGAAGAACTTGTTGCAAAACCTATAATTATAGGGCTACTCTTGATTAGTACTATAAGATATTGTCACAACCTCTTTCCAATGCACTGCCATTTAGTTTGGGGGATGGATCTTCTCCAAGTTTAATCAACAATGAAATGTGCATGGGTTATTGTAAATTATAATATGCAACTAGAACATCATTAAGTACATAAGTTAGAAAACCACACATTTTAAACATACTTTGTGATAAGGCATTTTCTACCTCATTGCCCATTCTTATGTTTTGCACACATTCATTGTTAGGTTATTTTTGGGAAAATTAGAACAATGCAAAACTCAATGTTCTAGTTTATAGTTTCTTAGCATCAATAAGGTTTTATTTCGTTGTTGAAATAACTATTCATGGATTACACACACACACAAGTAACTGCCCATCAATTGCTTGTATTTGAAACATTCCAAACGAGAAAGATGGAACACTGCTAACACCTCGTAAAGTCCCCCTTATAGAAGTTTTCGAGTCAAGGATATAATTTTGAATTATTATATCATTAATTCATAATTAAATGTAAAAAGTATGATGTTTTTTAGATGTGTTCATGCATATATATACATGTGGGTTATCTCATAGTTGACACACATATGCAAGAAAAGAAGTAGGAAAAGGAAAACAAATAATACAGAGTTCTTGATGAGATCATAGAAAAAGTAAAGGTGCCTGAAAATCATAATGATCAGCAACCACAACAGCAACAACAACCACAACAACAACGTACACCTCAAACACCTGAAAGTGGTGTTAGAAGATCTACCAGGATAAGTAGACCCCCTGAATGATACTCTCCTTCGTTATATTATGTATTTTTAGCTGATTTTGGTGAACCAAAAATATATGAAGAAGCAATGCAGGGAGAAACCATGAAAACGTGGGAGCAATCCATGGAAGAAGAGATGAACTCCTCGATGCAAAACTAGACTTGGGACTTTGTCAAGTTGCCTGTAGGTAAAACAACATTTCAGAATAAATGGGTTTATAGGTTGAAGGAAGAAGATGGAGGTAAACAAAGGTATAAGACTAGACTTGTGGTGAAGGGTTTTGCAAAAAAGAAAGGTATAAATTGTGATGAATTTGTTTCTCATTTAGACTTCAATCATATCTATTTTAAGTCTAGCAGCAACAGAAGATTTGCATCTTGAGCAGTTAGATGTAAAGACAACCTTTCTCTATGGGGATTTGGAGGAATAAATATATATGCAACAACCACAAGGGTATGAGGTCAAAGGGAAAGATAAATTAGTGTGCAGGTTGAAGAAGAGCTTGTATGGCCTAAAACATGATCTAAGGAAATGGTATTTAAAATTTGACAATTTTATGTTTGAATAAGGTTATACTAAATGGCATTCTGATCACTGTGTTTATCTTAAGAAACAAAATGATGGAAAATATATTATATTTCTATTGTATGTAGATGACATGCTTGTTGCAGGGTCTAACATGCAGGAAATAAATGTGTTCAAAGGAAAATTGGCAAATTCATTTGCAATGAAGGATTTGGGTGCTGCAAAACAAATCCTTGGTATGAGAATAACTAGAGAGAGGAAAAATTGCAAATTGACATTGTATCAGAAGTAGTACATAGAAGGTGTTGGAAATATTTAATATGCAGAATGAAAAACCAATTAGTACACCTTTGGCTATCCATTTCAAACTAAGTAAGGAGATGTGTCTCAAGACTCGAGAATAGATGGATTATATGTGTAAAGTTCCATATGCATCAACAGTTGGAAGCTTAATGTATGCAATGGTCTGCACAAGGCTTGATATTGCACATGCAGTGGGAGTTGTAAGCAGGTATATGAAAAATCCAAGAAAAAAGCATTGGATAGCAGTGAAGTGGATTCTTAGGTATTTGAGAGGTACCATAAATCAAGCATTATGCTTTGGTGGTTCAAACATTGCTCTACAAGGATATGTTGATGCAGATACAATAGGTGATAGAGATAACATGAGGAGCATCATAAGGTATGTGTTTTATGTAGGTGAAACAACTATTAATTGGGTTTCAAAATTGAAAAACATTGTTGCACTTTCAACAATGGAAGCAAAGCATGTTGCTGCGATAGAGTCTAGTAAAGAAATGATTTGGTTACAAAGGTTTATGGATGAATTTGGTAAGAAGCAGGAGATGGGCAGGGTATATATTGACAACCAGAGTGTCATTCATCTTGAAAAGAACTCAACATTTCATTCCAAGACTAAACATAGACAACTCAAGTACCATTTCATACGGCTAGTGTTGGAGGATGGACAGTTGAAACTGGAAAAGCTACACACTAGCCAAAATCCTACAGACATGTTAACAAAAATTGTAACTAGGGAGAAACTGAGATCCTTCTCAATTTCAATTGGTCTTCAAGTATGATGATGAAGATGAGAAATAATTAGGTCCAAAGTGGAAGTATTGTCTAGCAAGTGAAGCAACGGTGAAGTTTCTATAATCTGTCTCCAAGTGGGAGATTGTTGGGTGTAGAGTCGGATTATCTCCCTAATTGTTTGTTTCAACCACGTTGGATCCCTTTTCCTAACAGGGCGGCAATGCCGCCCATTTAATTGCCACCAGGGAGGTACAAGGGAGGCGAAGACGAATTTTATGAGCCCCCCACTGGCAGGGGTTCAGGGGCAACGCCCTCAAAGCTAAAAATAGATGAAAAATTACATTGTAAAATATTGTAATTCATAGTCAATTTGGGTCATTCATCAGGCGGATGATTTGACGATAGAAGTTATGTTAATTTAGGGTTTTTTTTCCCTAGAAGGCAACCCTCGGTTTATATGAGGGAATTGTATTGTAGCCGTGTATTATTATTTTGAGCGCAAAAGAGAGGAGAATATGTGAGAGTGAAGAGGAAATTACAATAGATTTGTCGTAGGTTGTATCTCTTCATTTTGTTGGATAATATAAAAGCAAGAATTGGATGTTTCTCCGTGGACATAGCCCAAATTGGGTGAACCATGTATATCTATGTCTCTCTTGTTTTATTTGTTTCTTCAATATTTTGCATATTTCATTGCTCTGTTAATTAATTTCTAACATCAATAGTGTTCTATTCCCAAAAATAAGTTCAAAAACAAGCTTTGTAATACACAACTACTTTTACATTTATTTACATAGTAAAAAAAAGGGGTAGGATACTCTCATCCGATCAACCATTTCCAAAGTGGCTTCATTTGGTCCAATGTGCCTCCACTGCACCTTGACCTACTTGATTACTCAATTCTAGAGCACGATCTGCCTCCAATCCAAAATACACATTAGCTTAGACTTGAATTCTCCCTTGGATACCACTCATATCATGGACCAATCAAAAACATGATTAACATCATGCACATACTTTTTAAGCAAAGAAACATGGAAAACAACATGTGCTTTCACTGTGGGTGGAAATGATAATCTATAAGCCACTAGCCCCACCCTTTGTAAGATTTGAAATGGTCCACAAAATCTTGGTGCTAACTTAGCACAAGACCCAGTCTTAGTGAACTTTTACTTGGTTTGATATGGAGGTAAACATGTGCCCCCACTTGAAATTCCTTATGCATTCACTACTCATCTGCATAGCTCTTTTATCTATATTGTGCCACCTTTAATTCTTGTATGATAGCAACTACTTCCTATTTCATTTCTACCAACATATTAGGTCCAAGTAGCACCCTATTCACTGGGTCATTCCAACTTATAGGTGTATTACATTTTCTTCCATATAGAGGCTCAAATGGACTCATCTTCAATGATTCATTGTGCCCATTATTGTAAGAAAATTATACCATGGGTATAAACTCTTCCCATCTCTTGGACTGATGCATGACATACATTCTTAGCATTTCTTCCAACACCATGTTTACTTTTCAGCGTTTCCATCTATTTGAAGATGATTTTTGGTACTAAATGCTAACTCAATTCTCAAGCTAGTAAACATTTTTTTCCAAAACATTGAGGTGAACTTGGCATCCCAATCCAAGATTATCTTCTTGGGTAGACCATGCAATCTAAATACTTCTTTCATGAAAATTTTACCAATATCAACTGCATTGTGCGTATACTTCACAGTTATAAAGTGAGCTACCTTAATCAACTTGTCCACCATTGCCATTACGACATCATGTTATCTAGGTGTCTTTAGTAATCCTATGATGAATTCCATAGAAATGACTTCCCACTTCCACTCAAGAATGGGGATTAGTTGTAACAATCCCGATGGATGTCTACACTCCACTTTCACTTATTGGCACTCCCAACACATGACAATATACTCGACAACATCCTTTTTCATGTCTGGCCAATAATACATTCTTTTCAGAGATGTTATCAGTTTTTGATAACCATGATGATTTGAATAAGGTATTTTATGAAACTCATCAGAGATGAGATTCTCCAGTCACCACGCAAGGTATATACCATCTACCTTTGAACTTAAAAAAACTATCATCTATGATCGAGTAATTCTTACTCAGTATCCCTTCTAGGTCGTGCTGTAAGCGTTCCTTTGCTTGATGGTAATTCTCATCCTAATGCATTCCCTCTTTGATCCTTCCCTTTATATCAACTTCATAAGTTCTTATGGTTACCACATGAGCCCCAGTGTAGCCTCCTTGTAAGAGCATCTTCTACCTTGTTTTTACTTGCCTTTCATGTATTTTATTTCGAAATAAAATTCACTAATAAAGGTTAGCCACCTTGTCTATCTTTCATTCAACTTAGTTTGGTCAAATAGATACATCAACCCTTTGTGATCTGACAGTAAAAAAAAGTTCCTTCCAACAAATAGTGCCTCCACATTTTCAATGCATGCACTATCGTTTCTAACTCCAAATCATGAGTGACATAAGTTCACTCATGTCCATTCAACTTTCTTAATTCATAATAGACAACCTATCCTTCTTGCATTAGGAATTTGTCAATCCCCTCCTTGCAAGCATATGCGCAAACCACAAACTCCTTTTTTAGATATGTTATTCTCAATATTGGTGCATGTGCGAGCATATGTTTCAATTTCTCAAAACTGGTTGTACACTCTGGTGTCCATTAGAAATTAATTCCCTTTCTTTCCATTGTGATTGGATGCCTAATATTTGAAAAATTATGAATGAACCTCTGGTACTACCTAGTCAATCCCATAAAGGTTCTAACTTTTGGAAAAATGTGAGGAGTAGGCCACTCCATAATGGCTTTAATCTTCTTAGTGTCTACCACTACTCCTTCCTTAGAAATAATATTTCCTAAGTAATAAACTTATGATTAAAAGAAATCACATTTTCTAAGTTTGGAATAAAGCTTATGCTATATCAACATTGCAAAAATAATGTTGAATGTTCTTCATGTTCCTCAGTTCTAGAATAAACCAAAATGTCATCTACAAAGACCAATACAAATTTTTCCAAATATGGACTAAGAAAATTATTCATTAAATTCATAAACGTTGCTAGAGCATTGGTGAGTCCAAATGGCACCACCACAAATTCATAATGCCCATACTTATTTCTGAAGGTTGTCTTATGAATATATTCGTCCTTAATTCACACCTAATGGTACTCAGACCTTAAGTCTATCTTTAAAAATACTACATCTCCTCTCATCTGATCAAACAAGTAATCAATCCTTAAAAATGATACTTTTTTTTTACTGTGGTCTTGTTTAGATGCCTATATTCGATGCACAGTCTCAATGTGCCATCTTTCTTCTTCTCAAATAACCTAGGAACTCCCCGAGGTTATACACTAGGCCTGATGTATCCCTTGTCCAACATTCCCTTAAACTAAAATTTCAATTCCAGAAACTATGGTATGCTCATGCAATATGGAGCTTTCGACACTGATGTCGGTCCTGGCACTAAGTTAATTGAGAAATCAACTTCTTTCCTTAATGGAAATCCTTGAATCTCCTCAGGAAATGCATCCCTGAATTGTTTCAAAATTGGGTATTCTTCCATCATATCAATGTTAATCTCTAACTCGTTGGTTACTTGGACTGCATACAACTCACACTCCTTTTGGTAGCGTCTCTTCATAAACAACATTGATATTTGTCGAATAGTAATGAACTTCTTTACTTTTTATAACATTACTCTCTTTCCTTCATTGTTGAGACATTTTATTGATTTTTTATAACAATTGATTTTAGTCTCATTAGGGGAATTTTGAGGTCTAAAATGGGCCTCCTAAGGAAATTATAAAAGAATAGTGGAAATAATAAAATAAGATTAGTTTACATCATCAAATTTTAGAGGGAAAAAATAAAAACTATTTTTTCAATTCATATTTTCAACTTATCTCCCTATGGTTTTACTCCAATTTCAAGTGAAAACACTCATTGGATGTAGAGTTTGATTCCTCATCCAAGGAGTACCCATTTTCAATACTTTCAATGGACCATGCTACACGAAAAATGAGAAATACATGGAAAACGTGATTGCAATCACGGTTTTCCATGTATTTCTCATTTTTTGTGTAGTTGGGTACATCGAAAGTATGCAACATGGGTACTCCTTAGATGAGGAATTAAAATTTTCATCCAATGAGTACTCCCACTCGATATTTGGGTAAAACCTTAGGGAGATAAATTGAAAATACGAGTTGAAAAAGTAGTTTTATTATTTTATTATTTTTTAATCTTTTTACTTTTTTACTCCAAAAATGGTGAATCATCCCCATGATTGATATCATCATCTTGAATCCTATTGGTTCTTAATAAGTTTAATTTGGTTGTACATTTTTCTTAGGAGGCCCATTTTAGACCTCAAAATTCCCCTAATGTGTGGTTTGCCATCATAAGAACCCAATGGTAAAAAAATTAAATCCATTGATAAAGGCATGCCCTTTACTATCACTGGGAACGATCTCACCATGTCTTCATGTTTCCTCTTAGTTCCCATCGCTAGTTAAACTAACGACGACTTTTCATGGGCTATCTTCTGCAGTGCACACTCCTCTATGACTTGTGGACTAACATAACTGTAATTAGAACCTGGGTCAATCAAAATTGAAACAATTTTAAAATTGACCATTCCTTCCATCTCAATCACTGAGGCTTGGTGATCGACCTTCCTGTTATCCAAGACAACATAGATTCATGACACATTCTGAGCCACATCATTCATTGTCTCTACTTTGTGCACATTATGCAACCCTGTACCGTTCCACTTTCACCATGGAAAATATTTCTACCTATGGTTTTCTCCATAAATCTAACACTTTATTGGTTCTTTGTTGAATCCTTAACCTCCTCTCCCGCGGGATTAGAGAACCAACCCCTGCCAACATTAGTGTATTTTTGTTGAGACTCTCCCCTAACATGAATGGAAAACTTCACATTCCTTCCTCCTCTTTGATATCATGCAAATTTTTTCCCTTTTCCTCAAAAGCTATGTTTAACTTTTTTTCTCCAATTAGTTTAGAACCTAGTCTTATGCCTAGATTGTTCATAGAAATACCTCATTTTCAGATGGTGTCCTCCAGGATTATTGGCTCATCAAATTCAACTATGTCATGAATGCTTGTGGCAAAGCTCTGAGATACCTTTGAATCTTTACATTCTCATCCTTGATGTAAGACACATACCTCAACGACTCCAAGAATCTGTTGATGTATTCATGAAATTTCAATTTGCCTAATTTTTGCTCATAAAACTCCTTGACCTTATTGCCATACTACCTCTGAGAAAGGTACTCCCAGAAATATCCCTCAAATCTCCTCCAAGATAGTTCATTTTCTCTAATGTTTTTGAAATTCCTTAGGTATTCCAACCAGATATCAGCTTTAACCATTCAAGTTAAAACTACCTACTATTTCCTTCATACTCTCAGAGTAATCATGTACTCTAAAGTACTTATTCATTCCTAGTAACCATTCTTCTGCATCATCGACCTCCTTCACTTCTCCATCAAAAGTAGGAGGCTTTTCCTTCTTAAATTCTTCTAGCATCAATTTAATATCTATTTCTTTTTTTGTTGATAGTTCCTCTTAGTTTCAGCACTAGACGTTTGCTCATGACTACCTTTTCTTTTCTCTAGAGTACTTAATGGAGTTCCACATCTCATTGTATTTTCACTTGTCTGCCTATGTCTTTTCTTATATTTGTTTTCATTTGCACCATCAGTCCTCAATTCATGCTTCCCAAGTCTTATACTTATGCTTTCGTAGGAAGTTGGCACCTAGATCATTTTGTTTCTATCATTGCAAAGATCATGTTGTTTCTATCATTGCAAATCATATAGGCTTTGTAGTATAATTGCATTTACTTCTATCTACTTTTCCTAAGCTCTGACAATCTTCTCATTGTCAGCGTTGCAACGTCTTAGCTCAACCCTCAAACTTCTAAGCACGCTCATCCAACCAGGGGATTCTTCCTCCCTCCTGTTTTCCACTAACTCTTCTTCATGACCATGTTGAGATCTATTAGTGTTGTACTGCACCATTCTACTACTCATCCCTTTACTATGTTGTTATTCCTTGGTGTCTTGTTATGTGTTGTTATACACACACAATTACTAGCCAATCAAAAATAAAAATAACACATTTACCCATAACCTTGACTTATCTGCAATAAGCATGTTGATGTGAGGCTATCAGAAAATCTAATTTTCAAGTTAGTGTTCTATTTAGAAATAAAATTAATCATATCAGAGTATACCATTCTTATCACTTCACAATGCATACAACACACAATCATCAATCCAAATGCTACAACCAACACACATTTGCACATATCAAACAATCATCCTTAAATATCACATTGTAATGGAGGTTCAATTTTGTCCTTCCTAGGGTCCAATATTGAACAAAGCTCCGATTCCATTCTCCTAGGCCAATTTTTCTCGAGTGTTGAACCTGGGTGTTTTGATACTACACTATAGTGCTCCCTCCCAACCTCTTGGACTTCTCAGGCTTATGGAAGGTTTTACTTTCAACTAATCTAACCTCCAAGGTCTCTTTATGGTGACAATATTACAAAATTTCCTTTTCCTCCAAAGTTTGTGGAATTAAGTTTGGACAACACCATCACATTCATCTCATCAATAGCTTTTCAACAATATAAATTTTGCCTTAACCTGATCTCTGGATTGAAATCTATGCCCGTTCAAAGATTTACCAATGGACTCTTGCCACACCAACAAGTCTTTACCACATGGCAACCATATGTGGCCCACTAAGTCACCCACAATAATGCACAAAGTTTGCACTTAGAAAACCTCCTGGACTCTTGGATCCTTGGACACACCTAGATCACTGCATCTCCTTGACCTTATCTGGACCTGGACCACATCTGAGGGTCTGCGCATTCGCGCCATGTCCTCATCCCCAAATTTTTGAGATTCCTGGATACATCTGCCTCTTGCAATGAAATTTGACTTTGTGCCAAACATTTATGAAACAACCCCACTTCAGACTTCACATGAAATGAAACTCACGGGAAAATCTGGCTCCAAGCCTTCAACTCCCAAATGGGCCGCACCCTAGATTTAACCTTTTCCCTTGATTCCTTGCAAGTCATCTGCTCTAATTCAAATCCGATGCACTAATAAAAAAACACAAGTGAAAATGGCTTAGATGTCTAGACTCCTAGACTCATCCACCAAACCTGAAAAGCATATTCAATGCGGATTCTAAATCTTGTGAGAGACTCATCCTATCCTAGACACAAATTTGATGCTTCATGACACTCAGAATTATAACTATGAGGATTTTAGGGGTTTCACCCCAGCTTTCCTTGAAGCCTAGTGTTGATCAAAAGACTAACATTCACATGAATGAAAACACCATTCCACACTGGCATTCTAGGCATTAATCCTAACCATAATACATCATTACAACTATCAACATGCCCACTAATTGACACAAAAACAAACCAAATCATGGCTTCCACTACTATGTAATTCAAATACAATGGCAACAACATTTCCTACCCAAAATTGGTTATTTCACTTTACTAGCAGGGCTATTGATAAATCATACATTGTAGTATAAAGACAATCAACACTATTAATCATTCAAGTATACATGGCCATGCCAAACAATGAAATCCATTCATTATAACAGCTAATTGAACATATCCAGTATTCATACTAGACCATGCAAATAGATTTTCATTCTAGGAACATATGAGAAGCACAGGCTCTGTAAGCCCTTCAAAACAATGAGAACATTCATATAGGTATCTCATTGTAAATAACGAGGAGTAACATACTCCTCCAATAACAATGTCGGTATATTTCTTGTCATAAAAATAACAACATCATGCATTATCCACATGGGATTCATTATCCATCATGCAACATGTCTTTGAACAACCGCTTCAAACAAATTAAGTTAATCCATGTCAATTGAGCTACCCCACTTGGGATATATACGTAGACCCACACACCCACACACGAAACAATAGAGAATAATACACCATTCTTAAAAATTGCTTTGAACCACATTCTAGAAATAGTGTAATTGCTATTGGAAAAGACACATTGAATTACATGAATATTTTGTTTAAAAATAGCATTTTAATGCACCATATTAATATGGATTCATTGATGCACATGACTTATTAGAAATATAATAGAGTAAGGAACCATTTTTTTTAATTACTAAGATTGATAGAATGACACTTAATCTTGTAAGGAGTTTTTAAGATCCCATAATATTTGGCTACACACTATAAAGAATTTTCAAATAGAAAAATTTCATGATGATGATGATTAACGTCCACTAAGACCAATGCGGTCTATCAGACCTTAAGAAGAAGAAGAATCTAATTGTAATTATTTAGTATCTTATTTATATGCTAAAAAAGAAGGGAAAAAAACTTACCAAGATGACTATAGTTGGGTTGAATTAACAAGTCAAGAAGATTGGAAGTGTGATAGATGTTAGGGAAATGAGAGCGAACGTGAGTAAGGGTCAGACAGTCTAAAAGAAAGTGCTTTTCATCCTCCACCCTCTTAGTATTGCAAATTTGACAAATTCTATCATCCCATGGAGTCCTGGGGGGAGATCACCACTCGATTTAACTTCGAAGCTCATGAGAATTAGTTCCAATCTTAGAGATGTTCATCTTTTTCTTCGAGCTGGTCAAAACAGAAAGATAATTTTGGTTCTCAAGGGTGTGGTTGATCACCTCCTTATAATATCTTAGCTTCCTTTTACGCTCCAACTCCTTATCACCCCATAGCTTATACTTAAATTTGGAGGTGATAATATCTTTGATACTATCCTTGCTTCCCAGGATGGTCTCCTCATTTATCCCCCAATGATCGAGCCAAGACTGGGCATCCTTATGCCACCCAGACTTGAGACGAAGGTGGGGGTTTTGACTAAAGTTAGAAGAAATTTTAAGAAGCCTCTTGGTTTCCATGTTGAAAATATTCTTCTTATACATTAGATACTTAAACATAGCTCTGGTTTCAATAGGGGAGAGGCCATCTTCGATCATGAGGATAACGTAGGGGGTATTTCCCTTGATCTTGAGATTGTTTATGAATTTCTTTTGAATCATCTCAATCTTTCTCCAAGACACTCTAGATATACTGCACTCTAGAATTCACAACCATATAGGACAACATGGGTGACAAGGGCCTCAAAGAGGAATCACTTTTTACTCCAAATACAAAGATCGACAACCTCACAATTATTTTTAAGCTCATAATAAGCTTTCCATCCTCTAATAATCCTTTTCTCAATGTTGTAATTCCAATTGAGATGATAAGGAATGTCAATACCCAAATATTTATACAAAGAGACATGTTCCAAGCAATTGTTATCATAAACGAAATTTCCATGGGCGATCTTTTTGGATTTAATTATCATGATTTTAGTCTTTCGGTATTAACCGTCATACCCATCTTGGAGCAATAGTCATGAAGAGTCTTAAGCTGATTTTCCAGGTCCTCATGGCTTCTAGTAAGAAGAACGATATCATCGGCATAGAGGAGAAGAGATGATAATACCAGCAAGCTCGGTACCCTTGCACCCCACGATTTCCAAACATTTCTCTAGCTTATCGATGTAAATACCAAAAAGGGTAAGGGAAAGGGGACACCCTTGCTTAACCCCGATATTGCATTTAATATCTTTAGACCACCCTTCATTGGTCTTAAGCTTGAAAACAACCGTCTCGTAGAGGTGAATCACGCCAATCTTCAATTCAGGAGGAATCATGATCTCATCAAGTCTTTTCCAAAGCTTATTCTGAGGAACAATATCAAAGGCTTTTCTAAAGTCCACAAAGCAACAAAAGAGATCAACTTTACTATTGCAACATTCCTCGACAATGATCCTGAGAGTGATAAGATGGTTGATAGTCAAGCGGTATCTCCTAAAACCAACTTTCCCTTTAGCTCTTTTACCATTCCTTTCAAGTCAATGGCTAATCTTCTTTTCCAAAATGAGACCATAAAGCTTGGCTAAGATGTGGCTAATCATAATGGTCCTATAGTTAGAGGGAACAAATTTGTCCCCATTTTTAAAGATAGGCACAATAAGGCTTTACGTCCAAGGCTCAGGGAAACCATGCTTTACAACCAAATTGAGAAGCTCGTGGAGATGAGGAATGAGGATAGATCTTCCTAGATTTAAGATTTCAGCTTGGTAACCTTCAATATATTTAGCTTTCCCACTAGCAAGCTTATTAATCCCAGACTCAACGTCCTCAAGAGAAAAAATATCTTCCTTAATAAGAGCGCTAACGATGTTGTCCATGGTTTCCAGGGAGTCATACAACTTTTTAAGATAGATATCCCATTTTTCTAGGAGATCGAGTGATTATCTTTAAATTTACAAACAAACACAAACTTTCTAGACACAACTTATTAAAAATAAACAACAAAATAGTATTGATTCTAATTTTATTTATTTCTAAACAAATTCTCTATATTTTTTATTTAAATGGAAAGTTTAAAAACTAAAAAAGAAATGAGATTTTAAACAATTTTTTTTTAAGAAATTGATTTTTTTTTAAAAGATGGAGGAAGAAAAGTACGCAACTATTTTTTTTTAATGAATCGTATTCTTCCTCCCTTAGATCCCCTCTTTGAAAACTACATCTCCGAACACAATATTCAAAATATATTTTCCTTAAATCCCCTTATGTAAAAGAATATATCTGCAATTTCTATAAACCTTTTTGGAATCTTCTTCCCAAGTTCCCTCTCAAATTAGAGAAAATATACAAAGATCCTATTCAGAATGTTTTACATAAAAATTTGAAAAAAATATTTTTAAAACACGTTAATCATGTGTTTGAATATTTGTATGAAAAATATAGAAATGAGTATCGGTGCAGTTATACAAAAACTAAGTATTTATGATGAAAAATGCATACAACTTCATTATTTGTTTGGGATTAAAATTAAAAATTACTTTAATATGAAGTGTCTACATTTCATTTTATTATTTTAAATATGTAATATTTATTTATTGAATTAGAGGAGAAGATAATTTAGGTATTGGCATTAAATAATTTTAAATATTATTTTTATAAGGGTTTTTGTTTAAATAAATATTGTATTGTTTTCTAAATCAGATATATATAAGAGTATTGGATCAGATATATATAGGAGTACTGGCGATTTTAGATAGGTATATTATTAGGGAGGCTTGATCATATTAAAAAATGAATTTGTTTTTACGAAGAAGAAGACAAAAGGTTGCCTAGAGAGTCAAAATACAAAATACATATGTTGAAAATCAGGCTTTCAAGGCTTTAAGAAAAAAACAAAGAAACCAATAACTGATAAATTGAAAACATAACAAGGGGAAGTACGCTAAGAGAATGGATCCAAATTTGTTGTTGTGACCTACATTGGTTCCTTGTTGCTCCCTTGTGAGCAACTAGTAGCAGGAGTGATGTCAAGATGCTTCTTGATGCACTCTAGTCTATGATCCAAGTTTGTCATGTGTCGATGCAGGTGTTCCATGGAGAGGAGGAGGTCCTTCTGGTTTTCATGTCTGCCTAGTAAGACTTTTCCCATCAAATACTTCATCTTTCAATAGAGTTCCACTGTGTACATATATTGATTATATCACCAATGTGTATGACCTGCATCGAGCACCCAATTAGCAATTTTTGCTAGTAGCTCCATATCTACGAGAAGGCGTCATTGATTGGTTATTTCCCTATGGGCCTGTGAAATTTCTTCCTAAACAGGTGGCGGGGTGAGATCCTGAAAATGCGTTGTCAAGCCTTCAACTATGATGTGAGCATGTGTTGCCCTAATTGCCATGCTCCTAATAATACATTTATGCTCAATGAACACGAGCTCTCTAACATGGGATTTTGGCTGCACAAGGGGGAAGACTATGCCGTTGGGCGAGAAGGGTGGGTTCAAGGATGAGAGAGGGGTGGTCAAGAAGTGAGTGTCCGTAGGAGAGCATTTATGATGCAATGCCCAGTGCAGAGTGTCAAAATTAGGAGATATCCTGACAAGAAGCAAGGTTTCCAAAAAAAGATGAGAGAAGATAGAGGATACACTGTAGATGCTCAAGTGCCATAAGAGTGTGAGGAGCCATCAAGGTTGTAAATGAAATGTAGTTGACAAGGAAGAAACAAAGACCAAAAATTTAATATAAGTGGAGGTCGAAACTGAGCCACGCAAATTCCTTGTGTAAGTATTAGTGAGTTTCAATTACATGATTTATTTAATGAAATGAATATTTAATAATTACATTTATTGAATCAGAGGAGATGATACATTTATGTGTTGATGTCAAATAATTTTAAATATTCTTCATATAAATATTAATAAGATTTAATTACCTGAGTTATCCAACGAAACGAACAAGGTTCATATCTTGAATATGCCATAAACAACTTGTTTGGAAATGAAATATAAAAAATAAATGGGATAAAATATAAAATCCATATGGATGAAACTATTACATTGAATAAAATATGATAAATGATTATTTGCAATGGTGAGTAGTATTGGCATTTATCGATCTCAAATTGACATTTCACATAATGGCACATCTTTATGTGATGCACCTTTTGATGATTAATATCTCAAATTTTGTACTTTATATATTATTTTCTCTTTCAAAAATGCTTTGTCCACAAGACATATTTACTATTTAGTTAGTAATATGTTCTCATGATCCTTTATTCTTAAAGTTTTGATGATTGATAATACAAAGTGATATGATCTTCTAAGCATTGCATATAATTCTCAAACTATAAAAGGGTCAAATCACCCTAATTCAATTTTTCACATAAGTGTGTGTAACAACTTTTGTGATTTACAAATTGAGTTGATTCTACACACTAGCTTATTTTTAAT
Source organism: Pinus taeda (assembly GCA_000404065.3). Lineage (NCBI taxonomy): Eukaryota > Viridiplantae > Streptophyta > Pinopsida > Pinales > Pinaceae > Pinus > Pinus taeda. The sequence continues at coordinate 291,657 of APFE031311501.1, read as the reverse complement.
ATAATTGGATCTTCACTTATTTTTATATATTGTTTCTATCTTTTGCTATGATAACTCTTGTGATTTGGATGACTATAAAGGACCCTTGTATTTTGTAGTGCTTTCTTGTTTTACATTTGGTAGCATGCTTTCACTTCATACTTGCGTTTTATTTATTTATTGTTAAATGTTTATTGGTAAGGATACTTGCATTTTCCATCAATTGTACTTCAACATCTAAAGATACCCCTACTTCGATTAGATTAATGATTGTTTCTTTAACAACTAATGATTCTTTGTTGATATGTTAGTCTAACTTTAATTTTATTTTTTCATCATTTAATTTCTTGATGTGCAAAAAAAAAATTGATTATGGTTCCTTAAAAAGAAAAGTTCTTCATCACTTTTTTCACTTACCAATTTTATATTTTTGACTCTTGAGCTTCTTATCCTTTAACCTTTTGATTAGTTTAATTAAATTTAATTAAGTTTTATTAGCAAAGAATTTTCTTCATTTTTCTCTAATAAGTTATTCTTGAGATCTTGATTCCACTATTCAAAATTTTAATTCTACTACATTTTATCCTTGATTTTATGATTTGTGCAAGTAATTTTTGACTATGCTCTTTTACCCAATAAATTTTTTCATCTTTATCAATCAAAACCTTGTCAAATTCATTCTAGCAAACTTGCAACTTTTGTATTAAATTCTAGCTATCTTGAAGGATCACTCTTGATACATTATTTCGGACTTCTAATGAGGGCGTCACGAAGCATAATCTCATTATACTATCTTGCAATGTTATCTTCTTTCTAAAGGAGAATGCTAGTGTTTTATTCTTTATGTTTAAGGTGAAGGCTTGCCATGTTGAACTAAAAATTACATGAATTTGTTTATCAAACATAAACCTAACATTGAATTTGGATACAAATTTATAGTAATCAATTCTTACTTATGAGTCTTAATTTCATTTATTATTAGTATTATTATTATTATTTATTTTTTAAATTATACGACACCATAATTGATTTGGGAGACCAACATTAATGTAATTTTCTAGTTTGCACCATAATAATATTATTTTTTTCTTAAATATTAATAATTCAAGTGTTTAAGGTTAGAAACCTTTATTAAAAAATCTTTCTTCCTCTTCTTTTATATATATATATATATTAAACTTCAGAAATGTTATTTTATTCTTTTTATATCTTTTCTATGAAATTTTTATTTCTTTATATTTTTTACTTTTAACTTATTTTTCATTTCTTAGCATAAGATTGAATAGAATATTTCCTTAATGTAACATATAACATTTTTTTTATTTTAATTATTTCTCTTAAATTAATGATAAGATTTTATTATTTTGAAATCATGATTATTTGATTTCACCACTATACACTAACTCATTCAACCTTCTTTTTGAAAAATATATGCGAATATTTGAATCATACAATGGAAAGTATGTTTACGCAGGTATGATTCTTATAATATATATATATTTATATATTATATATATAAAAACCAAATCAAGTCCATTTCCTCTTATAATAAGTTTCACTTATAATATTGTTCATTTGTTTGATATGATTTTAATTATTTTGGTACTTGTATGTTTGACATCTTTATTAATTACTTTTACAAACTTTAGGTTGAGTTTTTTATATGAAGGGATGTTCTATAGACCATAATAAGCATTTCAAGCTTAAATCTAAAGAAAAGTTCAACAAACAATTTATAAATGAATATGAAGAACCATTTTGTCTGGCCATTATAACATGGTATAATTAAGCCGCCATGCTAGGTCATGGGTAATTCAAATTGCACTAAATATATTTTATGATAGTTTATTAATGAAAAGTTCAACAAACAATTTATAAATGAATATGAAGAACCATTTTGTCTGGCCAATTATAACATGGTATAATTAAGCCGCCATGCTAGGCCATGGGTAATTCAAATTGCACTAAATATATTTTATGATAGTTTATTAATGCATGGTTGTTCAACAAACAATTCATAAATGAATATCAAGAATCATTTTGTCTGGCTAATTATAACATAGTATAATTAAGCCGCCATGCTAGGCCATGGGTAATTCAAATTGCATTAAATATATTTTATGATAGTTTATTAGTGCATGGTTGTTCAAAATATAAATGGTTAAAGTCGAACCTTGTATGTGATATTACTTTGTTATCTACTGAGGTGAACAACTTCAATATACCATTGTTATTGTTAATGATCCAATATGATATATAGAAAAAATACATCGCATTATTTGATTTTTTTTGTTTTAACAAAAATGAAAACAAAATAAAATAACCTTACTAATCTTACTTTTTAATCATCTACATTATTTCTTAGGTCTAATGATAGTTATGATGACTAAGAGGATGGGATGAATACTACAAAATGATTTTTGTAAGATGAAATTAGAAGAATAATGCAAATATAAATCACAATAAAGTTAATTATTAACTTCTCAATTATTGAAAGAGTGTGGAATGACCTGTGAAGGAGTTTTTTATCCAACGTTTCAGACTTCAACGTGAGTCCATCATCAGGGAACACTTAATATCTTGAGAAGATTTAATGTGGAAGAGCTAATGCTTTATATGTGTTAACATGAAAACCTTTTGGAATTTTCTTTTAGTCAGCTAAATATTTGTATTAATTAATTTAATCTGTAATAATTATTGATTTAACTTATTAATTAATATATTACTTTATTAAACAAAATTCCTACATACACTAATAGAGTAATATATTAAATTAATAAGTTAAATCAATAATTATTACAGATTAAATTAATTAATACAAATATTTAGCCGACTAAAAAAATAAAAAATTCCAAAAGATTTTCACGTTAACACATATAAATCATAGCTCTTCCACATTAAATCTTCTCAAGATATTAAGTGTTCCCCCTGATGATGGACTCACGTTGAAGTTCAAGGGTAAAAAACTCCTTCACAAGTCATTCCACATCTTTCAATATACTCCACTTGTATGGACTCATTATTCAAAAAAAATCTCAATTATTTTTAAATAGACAATATCAAACTTTTTATGGTCACATTGTGTATGGTCCTTGAGCATATTAATGTGTAGTGGTTAATTATTCATAATGTGGTGCTATTTACATGATGGTCTGAGTATAAAATAAAATGTTTAATTTTTACTATTAAAAAAACAAGAATTAATTAATGTTTTATGAAAAAAGTATTATTAACATATGAAATTTTTAATATAATATATCTAATTTATTTGTATATAATTATGAAAATGATTTTGTAAATATTCTTGTCCATTAAGCAAATGTTTTTGTACACTGGTATGCTATTAGTATTGCAACACCGAGTAACCTTAATTATTCTTAAATGGTGAACCAAAATTCATACGAAGAACCAATGTTCTAATATGGATATGAAACATTAATGATTTGAACATAATTCAAATAAATGAATCTCCTTTATTATTTGGTTCACCATGATAAAATAGTACTTCATCACTATTTGGTTTGCCATGGCATTATAGTACTTCATCACTAGATAAGAAGATATTATTGGACCAAGGTATGGACCAAGTTGGAGACATTAATTGGCAAGCTAGATTAGTTGAGAGGACATTAGCCGAAGAATGAGACTATATAATTGAGCCTAAGTGACTTAATACCCTATAATACTTCTTCCCTAGAATTAGGACTTTGCTTCAAAAAGTAACAACTTGTGGCATTGATAGAAAGGAATAATAGTTAATTCTTTTAGTTCTATCAAAGTTAAGACTTCAATATTTTGTATTTGTTTCTTCTTTTGATACTATTAAACCTTCCATGGGTAAGGATGGAAGATTCCTTTTCTAAATATATTTATGGAATAATTGATTCAAGATAAAAACTAGTTGCTTCATATGGGAGCTTTAAAGTCATCCAAGGCCCATGTGCTTGCAACATAGAAAATTGTAAGAATAACAAGTTGAAAAACAAGGGTCAAAAGGAACCAAAACATAAGAAGGAAGGAACGAAAAATACCATTGAGGAGAGTTCAAATTCCAAATCATAGATGTCCAAGAAGGATAAAACTAAGTGCACTTATTGTAGCAGAGTATTCCATCTTGAGAGTGCGTGCATGAAGAAGAAAATTTACCTCAAGGCACAATCTCTTCAACAACATAATCTTGAGGGCTACATTATAAGAAATGCCAAGAATAAGTAGGGGAACAAGCTACTAGAGAATGAAGGTAAGGGTAGTGCCTTGATTGCTCCCATTTATTCTACTAACACTTGGATTCTCGATTCAAGAGTCAGTCATTGACCATCTAGCTTCTTCAGCTCATGCTTTTTCATACTTGGAGACTTGTGATGGACCTTCCATTTCAATGGGGGATGATTCTCCTATTAACATGTGTGGAGAAGGAAGAGACGATATAGATGATGGGAGCTTTCACAATGTGCTTCATGTACCTAAGCTCCCCATAAATCTTCTATCCATCTACCAAATTACATATTCAAGTTCAAGGAAATGAGTTAAGTTCACTCCAGATGTAGTGGTGATTTCTGACATGGAAAATGGCTCTAGGATAGTATTTGGAAAGGTTGAATACCATTTTACGTTGTATTCTTTCTCACACTTCATTCCAAAATCGTATTTTGTCTCTCTTCTTACTCTTGCATATGAGGAGAGTAGGTAACAACATGAGAGTTTTGGTCATATAAACTATAGGTATTTGGATCATCCAAGTAAAGAAGGAATGGTTGAAGGCATACCAAACATTCAATACATAGATGGAGTTTTACAGGGTTGCATACATGGCAAGAATTCAAAGGATAAGTTTGGCATAGGAAAAACACATAGATATACTACACTTCTAGAGTCGGTGCATAATGACACTAAGTTCCTTTCCCTTATCCATCCACAAGACAAGCAAGGTATGTACTTACATTTCTTAATGATTGTTCAAGGCATATATGGGTGTATTTTTTGAAGCTTAAATCTAAATTCTTTGAAATACTTAAGGCTTTTAAGTGGCCTGTTGAGAACCAAATAGGGAAAAGGATTGGAAAGATTTATATAGATAATGGAGGAGTGTATTTCAATAAATATGTTGAAAATATTTGTTCACAATTAGGTATAGAGCTACAACATACAATACTATACATTCCACAACCAAATGATGTAGTAGAGAGAAATAAATAGGTCAATAAAAGAGAGGGGAAACAATATGTTGTGGGCTAAAGAAATTCCTCCTAAGTTGTATGAGGAAATCATCAACTATGAAGCCTATATTCAAAATAGAATTCCTCATAAAATACTAAATGGAATCACTCATTATGAAGCTTTGACAGGGAAGAAACTAAATGTTAAACATTTCATAATTTTTGGTGTCTATGCATGTGTTAGAATCCCTTCTAATAGGAAGAAGGCTATGGAAACTTAGAGTAATGAGTATAAATTTTTAGGACATATAGAGGGAGTGAAGGGATACATATTATTATATTAAACCCTAGATACTTTTTTCATACAACAAAGTGCCAATTTTGAATGAGGCCCCATGCAACAATTTTAAGAGCATTCTGCTTCACCATCTCTATCACTTCCAGTCATTGATCTCAGAGAGACTTATTCAAATCAAATTTATGATCATATTTCAAAATATAATGTTTCTTATCAGTACCATGATATTTCAGATATAGAGCATAGACAAAAATGGGTACAAAAGACACTTTAGGCAACTATTGAACTAGTGGATGATTTTATCAATCCATAGAGAATGAAATCATAGTTTGTGGGGCTTCTGCAATATTTTTCAACCATGGAGCCTCTATTACATATTCACTATTATACAATGCTCATATTAGACCCTCAAAATTATGTATAGGTTGAAGGTAACCTCTTATGGGAGGCAATGATGAAGGAGGAGTACAATTTCGTGATAGAGAACAACACATGGGAATTAGTTCCTCTTCCACCGAACAAAAAAATTCTTAGATGTAAGTGGATTGATAGGACCAAGAGGGATGCTAATGATATGATTAAAAATTATAAATATCTGTTGATAGCTAAGGTATTCTCATAGGTATAGGGCATCGACTATGAGGATACTTTTGCACTAGTAGCTAAGTGTAACACCATTCAGTTAGCTCTAGCCAATGCAGCAACTAGAAAGTGGGAAGTACACCACATGGATGTTAAGAATGGTTTTATAAATGGATATGTATATGAGGAGATAAATATGGAGTAGCCACAAGGGTATGTGAAATATCTTGTGCAATGTGCATATTGTAGAAATTTTTATATGGTCTTAAGTAGGCACCTCGACCATCATATATAAATATGGATTCTTACCTTATTTCCTAGGATTTCATTAGATGCAAGTCAAATCCTAATGTGTATTTGTTGAGGCATACTAATTTACTCTTCCAAGTAGTAATTTACATAGATGACCTACTCATTATAGGGATTTCGATCTCCTCCGTTATTGCAGTGAAGTCCACCTTGCATAATAGGTTTGTTATGACAAATATAGGACTGGTGCATGATTTCCTTGGTCTTGAAATTAGCCAAGATAATACAAGGATTAGGATGTCTTCATACAATTATGTTAAATATATAATTGATAGATCTCATATGGTGGGTTACAAGATAGCTCCAACCCCCTTACTCTTTAAGGTTAATCTAAAGGTGGTGGTACTATACCTTTGGTACCTTACTCTCAATTTGACATCTTTGTAGTTGGATAAATTTCCATTTATATGTAGGAACCACGTGAGCTACATTATAAGGCAACAAAGTGGATTATTGATATCAAGGGGGATATTAGTTTGGTTTACACTATGTAGTAGGGTCTTACTTAGATCTTGTTGGATATACATACTCAGATTAGGCTGAGATGTCACGGATCACAAGTCCATATTAGGATATTTTCTCTACCTTGGATCTAGTCTAATATGTTGGTTAATTAATAAGTAGTTATCTATTATGTTAACATTGGAAAAGGTGGAGTAGAGGAGTGTCGTAAACACTAATACTTAGGTTGTATGGTTGCAACGCTTTCTCATAGAGTTGGGTGTTTAGTTTCATTGTCTTGTAGTTATATGGTATGATAATCATAGTACACTCACAAGTTATGTAGAGACCTAGCACAGAGGTAGTGGACTAAGAACATTGAGGTTCACATGCACTTTATCATAGTATATATTTATGATGGAGCCATTGATATGCAATACTGCTCTTCAATTGAGCAAATTATAGACATCTTCACCAAGATTTTTACCAAGCATAGGTTCATAGCTTCGAGAGAGCTCTTATGGGTGAAGAACATAGCTTTCCAACAACTGATCATGATAGAATTAACATTCTTATTTATTTATTTTTTGTGAGGGAGTGGGTGAGGTGGGGGGTGAGGTGGGGGGGGGGAGGAGTGTTATGTAGAATTATTCTCAATGTGTATGAAAAGAAACTACTTTAGGCTGTGGATGACAAATAACACTAAGAATAAAAATCATTGTTAAACAATGCAGATCTGCAGCAAATGATAGAAACAAAACATGCCAAATCCCTAAACTATTCCACAGTCATAGTTAAACAACAAAATTAAATAGTAAAATAAGCGCAAGTAACTCCATTAATCCAATGGAAACCAAATATATAAATAATATATTTTATTAAACAAAACCTGTGAAAGGAACAAATAATGTTACCAGTCCCCCTCTATGGGATGGGTTCTTCGCTATCCTCAAATGTCTTCAGATTTTGTAGAGTCTCTCTCCTCTATAATGTGTAAAACCCATCAAACAAAATGTTTGAGCTCAATGAAAACTCAAATGAAAAAGAAGACAATGAGTGCAACAATGAAAAGAATCAAAATGAAGAATGAATGGAAAACCCTTCTTTTATAACAAATATTAGGTTATTCTCAATAATGAGCAATAATAAATATTATTAACCCCATTCTAGAATTAACCATTTGGAATATTTTATTATATTTGGTTGAGGAAAAGTATTTAAATTTTTATTTAGAAATAATAATAATAATGATTTATTTATCATCTCAAGAAATATGGTTAAGGAATAATAAACAAATAATGATTTTTTAAGTATTTCCTAGGGGATTTAGTCAACTCGACAAGGAATAATAAATAATTAGTGATTAATTAATTATTCCTAGAGAAAAATAAGATAATTAACGATTTATCTATTTATTTCTCATAATTGGGTCAAATGTGACAAGGAATATTAATTAAACAATGATTTAATTAATTATTCCTAGAAGATAATTATATAAATAATGATTTATTTAATTATTCTTCATGGATTTAATTATAAATGACTTAATAAATGTGGTTGATTAAGTTTCTTTTTTGCTGAAGCAAGCATCGAACCTTCTATTTCATTAATCCAAAAGAAAAGTTACATAATGTACACAAAACCTGTCCATTTACATGAACTCAGGAAAAAGGCATCCCTGCCAATGACAAAGACCCCCCATCCTACAAAAGAAATCACCAAACCTATGAGAAACAAACACTGAAAGGCTACAAGAACCCCCAAACACTAGGGGAGTTCTGAAAAAACCCACCCCCTGGAGCCGACAAATGACAATAGTCACCCCCGACCACTCAAAACACGCACACAACTGAAGAGGGAAAAGACACATCAAACAAGATGAATGAAAATAACCCACCTGGCCCCACAAAACAACATGTTCGATCCTAACTGTCGATCCGGGCTGTTGGACCCAACGGTCAGGAATCATATCGTGCAACCTAACAAGACCGAATGATAGTGTGTGATAGAGGGCGGTTTCCAAATCTACCACCCTACCACGTGTTGTAATCCCTATGGGATCGCTTCCAAAATTGCAAAACCACTGACTGCTCAAGAGTCGTGCGATCGCTGGAAAACCAACTAGGGCGTGGTTTTCTAGCCCGAAAGCGGAAAGGGGGAAAATTCCAACTGTCGAAAAAAACCAACCTCCTGTTTTGCTTATTCTTACAATGGAACCTGAACCCGAGACTGTGCTTGTTTGGAAATTGACCCAGCAAATTGTCGTCCGAAAACTTGGGGACCCCGGTCAACTTACTCTGGGATAAATTGAGGCCGCACTTAGCTTGCCCTCCTTCCAAGTACATACTGATAGGTTGTGGTTGCATTGCTGGAAAAATCAATTCGTGCTTGTCATCCTAGCCCGCTATCGAAAAACTTCTCTGTCTTCTACAGCTTGTTCATCGCAGAGAGCCTTTAAACGGATCTGAGGTATCTCCTGCCACTTTTTCGCTATCCCACAATCTGCATTGTTCACACCTTAGTTGGCCAGTAAGTCCGCTAGTTTATTGGCATTTCGTCGAACACAGTTGAAACTAACCGTTCGAATCCCCTGGAGGTGAACTTGAATTCTTTGGTAAACCTGGATTAGTCTCCAGTGGTTTGAGACTTTCTCCAGCCGAGTACCACAATTGATTATTTTCACAAAGTTAATGGATATCTCTGAGTCTGCTTCTATAATGACATTTGAGCCATGGTTCTGAATCAGAAACTCTAGACATTGCTCTAGAGCCATTAATTCCGCCATATTATTGGTGGCTATTTCTAAACCGCAGTGGAAGATAAAGATAATATTGCCCTCTTCATCTCTTAAAACTCGTCCAAAACCAATTGTTCCCGGGTTGCCTTTTGAAGCACCATCAATGTTGTATTTCAGATAACCTTTCGATGGAGGTTGCTAGAAATCCTTCTCTGCATCCATAGCTATATCCTTCATGTTTAGTCCTTGGGGAGTAATCCCTTGCATTCCCAGTTGCTTGAGAATTCTCTGCTTAGTCTTAGAGGGGGTATTCTTGGGGATATTGCGCACTATGGTGCTAACTGTCTCCCGGAGCTGTTTTAGGATCAGATCAAATAGTCGATGAGGGATATACTTTTCATTCTTGAAAATTCTTTTATTCCTTTCTTTCCAAACATTCCAGATAATGAAGCTTGGCATGAAGGCCCAGGCCAAATTAAGGAACTCATTCTCCGTATAGTTTCTTCTCCACTTGTTTAGGGTATTTGTGATACTTCCTTTGTCCCTATCTGTCTGTTGGAAAATGGTGGAGAAAGTATCCCACACCCAGGTGGTGTAAGAGCAACTTTTGAGAATGTGCTCCATTGTCTCCTCTTCCTCTTCACAGAGCTGGCATCTGGAAGGCCCCATCACATCTGTTTTCCTAATGTTGTCCCAAGTCAAAATTTTCTTATGATGAACCAACCACATGAAAAGCTTGATCTTCATCTAACCTTGGTGTCTCCAGAGGTGTTGTTAGGTCTTTTATGGAACACTGGAATCAAGCCCAAGGAGAAAACCTTTTGCTTCCTTAAGATTAAAGGTTCCTTTATTGTTATTGCCCCATCTCAATTGATCCTGCCCCTTTGTTACCAAAATCATCCTTTGTTTTAGCAAACTCCAAAGGGACTCTGCTTTTATTTTTATGGGGCTATCATCTCTGCAGTCAATGTTTCTCCAGCTTCTCCACTTTCCGAAGCTCTGAGCAAGATCCCAAAAATCCTTTACTTTGTTTAACCCTTAGGAATTTGTTCCCTGCTTGAGGCTTAAAAAATCCTCTGTTAACAGTGTTGGATCTTATTGCCGTTTGTCCTCCCAAAAGAGTGCTAGATCCCCTGCTCTGATTTCCCAGACACTGTTTTTTTGTACTAGGCTTTTTTTTTCCCAGGCTCTATTCCAGATGTAAGAGCCTTTTATATTTCCAGACATTCTTATGGGATCATTATTGTGCCAAGAGGTAGTGTATTTCTCTTTCCAGATCCTTGTCCAATGGGCTTTTGGCTCTTGAACTCATCGCCACCAAAGCTTGGCTCCTAAAACTTTACTAAGAATCTCCTGATCATCTAAGCCTAGTCCCCTGTGGCTCTT
>APFE031311501.1:255615-277026 GCA_000404065.3 Pinus taeda | reverse complement strand
ATAAATAAATAAATGATTTATTTATCATCTCAAGAAATATGGTTAAGGAATAGTAAACTAATAATGATTTGTTTAATTATTCCTAAGGGATTTGGCCAAACTTGGCAAAGAATAATAACTAATTAGTGATTAATTAATTATTCCTAGAGAAAAATAAGATAATTAATGATTTATCTATTTATTTCTCATAATTGGGTCAAATGTGACAAGGAATATTAATTAAACAATGATTTAATTAATTATTCCTAGAAGATAATTATATAAATAATGATTTATTTAATTATTCTTCATGGATTTAATTATAAATGACTTAATAAATGTGGTTGATTAAGTTTCTTTTTTGCTGAAGCAAGCATCGAACCTTCTATTTCATTAATCCAAAAGAAAAGTTACATAATGTACACAAAACCTGTCCATTTACATGAACTCAGGAAAAAGGCATCCCTGCCAATGACAAAGACCCCCCATCCTACAAAAGAAATCACCAAACCTATGAGAAACAAACACTGAAAGGCTACAAGAACCCCCAAACACTAGGGGAGTTCTGAAAAAACCCACCCCCTGGAGCCGACAAATGACAATAGTCACCCCCGACCACTCAAAACACGCACACAACTGAAGAGGGAAAAGACACATCAAACAAGATGAATGAAAATAACCCACCTGGCCCCACAAAACAACATGTTCGATCCTAACTGTCGATCCGGGCTGTTGGACCCAACGGTCAGGAATCATATCGTGCAACCTAACAAGACCGAATGATAGTGTGTGATAGAGGGCGGTTTCCAAATCTACCACCCTACCACGTGTTGTAATCCCTATGGGATCGCTTCCAAAATTGCAAAACCACTGACTGCTCAAGAGTCGTGCGATCGCTGGAAAACCAACTAGGGCGTGGTTTTCTAGCCCGAAAGCGGAAAGGGGGAAAATTCCAACTGTCGAAAAAAACCAACCTCCTGTTTTGCTTATTCTTACAATGGAACCTGAACCCGAGACTGTGCTTGTTTGGAAATTGACCCAGCAAATTGTCGTCCGAAAACTTGGGGACCCCGGTCAACTTACTCTGGGATAAATTGAGGCCGCACTTAGCTTGCCCTCCTTCCAAGTACATACTGATAGGTTGTGGTTGCATTGCTGGAAAAATCAATTCGTGCTTGTCATCCTAGCCCGCTATCGAAAAACTTCTCTGTCTTCTACAGCTTGTTCATCGCAGAGAGCCTTTAAACGGATCTGAGGTATCTCCTGCCACTTTTTCGCTATCCCACAATCTGCATTGTTCACACCTTAGTTGGCCAGTAAGTCCGCTAGTTTATTGGCATTTCGTCGAACACAGTTGAAACTAACCGTTCGAATCCCCTGGAGGTGAACTTGAATTCTTTGGTAAACCTGGATTAGTCTCCAGTGGTTTGAGACTTTCTCCAGCCGAGTACCACAATTGATTATTTTCACAAAGTTAATGGATATCTCTGAGTCTGCTTCTATAATGACATTTGAGCCATGGTTCTGAATCAGAAACTCTAGACATTGCTCTAGAGCCATTAATTCCGCCATATTATTGGTGGCTATTTCTAAACCGCAGTGGAAGATAAAGATAATATTGCCCTCTTCATCTCTTAAAACTCGTCCAAAACCAATTGTTCCCGGGTTGCCTTTTGAAGCACCATCAATGTTGTATTTCAGATAACCTTTCGATGGAGGTTGCTAGAAATCCTTCTCTGCATCCATAGCTATATCCTTCATGTTTAGTCCTTGGGGAGTAATCCCTTGCATTCCCAGTTGCTTGAGAATTCTCTGCTTAGTCTTAGAGGGGGTATTCTTGGGGATATTGCGCACTATGGTGCTAACTGTCTCCCGGAGCTGTTTTAGGATCAGATCAAATAGTCGATGAGGGATATACTTTTCATTCTTGAAAATTCTTTTATTCCTTTCTTTCCAAACATTCCAGATAATGAAGCTTGGCATGAAGGCCCAGGCCAAATTAAGGAACTCATTCTCCGTATAGTTTCTTCTCCACTTGTTTAGGGTATTTGTGATACTTCCTTTGTCCCTATCTGTCTGTTGGAAAATGGTGGAGAAAGTATCCCACACCCAGGTGGTGTAAGAGCAACTTTTGAGAATGTGCTCCATTGTCTCCTCTTCCTCTTCACAGAGCTGGCATCTGGAAGGCCCCATCACATCTGTTTTCCTAATGTTGTCCCAAGTCAAAATTTTCTTATGATGAACCAACCACATGAAAAGCTTGATCTTCATCTAACCTTGTTGTCTCCAGAGGTGTTGTTAGGTCTTTTATGGAACACTGGAATCAAGCCCAAGGAGAAAACCTTTTGCTTCCTTAAGATTAAAGGTTCCTTTATTGTTATTGCCCCATCTCAATTGATCCTGCCCCTTTGTTACCAAAATCATCCTTTGTTTTAGCAAACTCCAAAGGGACTCTGCTTTTATTTTTATGGGGCTATCATCTCTGCAGTCAATGTTTCTCCAGCTTCTCCACTTTCCGAAGCTCTGAGCAAGATCCCAAAAATCCTTTACTTTGTTTAACCCTTAGGAATTTGTTCCCTGCTTGAGGCTTAAAAAATCCTCTGTTAACAGTGTTGGATCTTATTGCCGTTTGTCCTCCCAAAAGAGTGCTAGATCCCCTGCTCTGATTTCCCAGACACTGTTTTTTTGTACTAGGCTTTTTTTTTCCCAGGCTCTATTCCAGATGTAAGAGCCTTTTATATTTCCAGACATTCTTATGGGATCATTATTGTGCCAAGAGGTAGTGTATTTCTCTTTCCAGATCCTTGTCCAATGGGCTTTTGGCTCTTGAACTCATCGCCACCAAAGCTTGGCTCCTAAAACTTTACTAAGAATCTCCTGATCATCTAAGCCTAGTCCCCTGTGGCTCTTGGGTTTACAGATTTTATCCCAAGAAACCAAGGCCCATTTCTTCCTTTCTTCCTCCTTAGCCCAAAGGAAATCTCTTTGGATATTCCTGAATTGCTCTAAAACACCTTTGGGATTTGGGAGGGCTGATAACATGAAAACCGGGATAGGTTGCAGAACCGCCTTTGTCAGAGCCAACCTGCTAGCCAAGTTCAAGACTTTGAAGGTCCATTTTTTGACTCTGTCCTGCAACTTATTAAGCACCCGTTCCTAGATACTCTTCTGCATTGGTCTAGCTGTGAGAGGAACTCCTAGCTACTTTGAGGGGAGGGAATCCCTTTGGAAGCCAAGAATTCTTGAAATATTTCTCTGAATAGCAATGTTAGTGTTTAAGAAGAATATTTTTGACTTAGAGAGATTGACTTCCATACCTGTAGTCATGGAAAATTCCTTCAGGATTTGATTGTAGGCTAAAGCTTCTTTGACTGTAGGAATTCCTTGCAGCATGGTATCATCTACAAATTGTTGGTGAGTCAGAGCTTGACCATTCTCAGTTAATTGAAGACCCTTGATTTTGCCCGTTGCCTTAGCATGCTTAATGGACCTTCCAAGCCCTTCCATCATGAGGATGAAGAGAAAGGGAGAGAGCGGGTCTCCCTGTCTAAGGCCTCTAGAAGGAATGAAGATCTCTAAGGGAGAGCCATTCACCAAAATTGAAAAGCTGGAAGAAGTCACCAGAGCCATGACCCATCTGACCCAGTTGTGATCGAACCCAAAAGCAGTGAGAACCTTCTTGATGTAAATCCGATTCACCTTGTCATACGCTTTGGCAATATCCAATTGCATGATCATCCCCGCCTGCCTTTTGATGGTTAGTGTGTGAACCACCTCATGGGCTTGAATAATGTTATTTAAAATTTGTCTACCCTCCACATAACGTGATTGTTCCTCTGACACTAAAGAAGGAAGGAGAGGTTTGAGTCTATTAGCCACTACCTTGGATATTATCTTGTATACCACATTACATAAAGCTATGGGTCTGTACTTATCTATAGTTTGAGCTGAGTCTTGTTTGGGGATCAGGGAAATGAAGGAGGTGTTGAGGGCTTTCAAGATAGTTTTGCTACCCTTGGAATTCTCCACCACATTCAAAATATCCTGTTTGACAATATTCCAACAAGCTTTAAAAAAACCCAGATTGAAAGCATCCGGGCCTAGTGCTTTACAATTCTGCATGTCTTTGAGAACCTCGCTGACCTCCTCTTCAGTTACTGGTCTATTAAGGTTAAAATTGTCCTCTCTAGACACCAACTTAGGGATATGCCTTGTAATTTCCCTGATGGATTGTTCCCTGTCTGGATTGTTTTCCCGAGTGATGTTTCAGAAATGTTGAACAAGTACATCTTCAATATTCTTATGAGTGTTCTTAAGCTCCCCATTCTCATCATTTATCGTAGAGATTTTGTTGTATGCTCTATTAGCCATAGTGGATCTGTGGAAAAATCTTGTATTCCGCTCTCCTTCCTTGAGCCATTGAACTCTAGACTTTTGTCTTGTTTGCATAAATTTTCCCATTCTTGATGGTGTTTATCAACCTGATCACTTTTGAATTTGTCAAAGCCATCTTTGATCAGTGCCTGGGTGAGTTCCTGAATTTTGATTTCCAATGATTTTTTATCCACAAAAATGTTATTGAAGTCCTTCTTGTTCCATTCTTTGAGCCAGAGCTTAATGTGCTTAAGTCTTTTATGGAGGTACATTTTTGATCCTTGGAATTACAAGTCTTCATACCACCATTTTTCAATGTTACTGATGAAATCCGGGTGGGAGAGCCAGATATTCTCAAATATGAAGGGCCTATTCCTGGGAGAATCCATACCCTTGATTTCCTTTTGGATCAGCCAGTGATCTGAACCTCCAAAGGGAAGAACTCTTGCTGTTATTTCTTTATCTATAAGCATAAGCTCCTCTGATATCATAAACCTATCTAATTTAGAGGCTACTTGTGCCTCACCTCCTCTTTTGTTGTTCCAAGTAAAAAGGCCATTACTCGATTATGAATCAACCATTTTCATATTATCTGTGAATGATTAGAACGCTAAGGAGTCTTTGTTTAGCGCTTTGGTACCTCCTTTTTTTTTCTGAAAGAGATTTGATCATATTAAAATCACCTCCCATGATCCAAGGAATTCCAGCCTCTCTGTTCTTGAGATCTTTTAGGGATTCTAGCAATTTGAGTTTGTCATCTATTCTTTTAGGAT
Organism: Pinus taeda; assembly: GCA_000404065.3. Classification (NCBI taxonomy): domain Eukaryota; kingdom Viridiplantae; phylum Streptophyta; class Pinopsida; order Pinales; family Pinaceae; genus Pinus; species Pinus taeda. The sequence continues at coordinate 271,900 of APFE031311501.1, read as the reverse complement.
CGTAAACATTTGTGACCAGGAAGGTTTCCGGAACCCCCACTGGTTGAATGACCACTGATAAGTAATTTCTAGATGCCTCTGCATCTATTATGTTGACTTTTTGGGGGTTCCAAAGAGTGAGAATGCCCCCCACTGTGTTTTCAGGTTTAACCTCTAGAAACTCAAATCTATTGAGCCATTTGCTATGGATTAGTTTTATTTTCTAAATGGAACATTTCGTTTCCTGGATGAAGATCATATCTGGCATTTCTTGTTTCATTATATAACTAAGCATTCTTTGTTTTCTTTTACTACCTAGACCTTTGATATTCCAAGATGTGAACTTCATAATTAAAGACTTGTAAAGGAGTAACTTGTTAGGTCTTTCCTCTTACCCAAGTCTATCACTAACTTTCCACACTCCATCAAGAGCTCCTTCTGCTTTTTCCTACCCCTCTTCTTTCCTGCATTTCTACTAGCTAATCTCGGAGTTGATTTCATTGTTTTTCACACCTCTGTGCTCCTGCTTGTCAATGATTTTTCCTTTATCTAACCCCCTTTCCCAAGTTTTCCATAAAAACAACTGTTGTATTCTGTTGCAATCTTCTTGAGGTAGTGAATCCATTCCTCCCATGGTTCCCTGCATCAAGAACACTTCCAAATCTAGGTGCTCCTTATCTAGAATTTCCTGAAGTTCATGGTCCTCCAGATCTGTTTCACTCTGGGTCATTTCCTGATCCATCTCTAGTTCTGTTTCACTCATCATAGTCTCTTTCTTATTACCAATCTCTTGTGTTGGGTTGTAGTTTTCTTCCTTCTCCTTTTCATTAGGGCCTTCCTCCATAGATTGGTCTTCATTTGTCATTTCGTCATTCTCTTCCAGTGCTTGAAACCTATTATGGCTGACCTTTTGCCCCTCATTATGTTGTTGCTTTGGTAATAGAGAGACTTGTCCTTCATTATATTACGTTTGCTTTTGTTGTCTACTTTACTAAGAGGGTAGTCTCTGAACAAGTGTCCATGTTCATGGCATTTATGGCTTCTGAACGGGATGTGCTCATAGTCCACAGTTTGCACCCATTCCTCATCAAGCACTTCCAGGATGACTTCATCCGTAAGGGCTCTTGATAGGTCCATTTCTACACAAATCCTTGCATAGGAAGTGTATTTTCCCCTTCTTGTGGCTTTCGAAGCTTTGACAAAACGACCTAGTTTGTTGCCTATGGCAACAAGCGATTCAGTTTTTTAGTAATTAAGAGGTAGAGAATAGAGCCTTACCAAAGCAAGGAGGTAAAAAAGGACCAAAGCAACAAGTCCCTCTATTACATTTGCTTTTGTTGTCTACTTTACTAAGAGGGTAGTCTCTGAACAAGTGTCCATGTTCATGGCATTTATGGCATCTGAACGGGATGTGCTCATAGTCCACAGTTTGCACCCATTCCTCATCAAGCACTTCCAGGATGACTTCATCCGTAAGGGCTCTTGATAGGTCCATTTCTACACAAATCCTTGCATAGGAAGTGTATTTGCCCCTTCTTGTGGCTTTCGAAGCTTTGACAAAACGACCTAGTTTGTTGCCTATGGCAGCAAGCGATTCAGTTTTTTAGTAATTAAGAGGTAGAGAATAGAGCCTTACCCAGACAGGTACCGAAGTGAAAGGCTCCCGCTCTGGAACAAAGTTCATCATCCAAGGCCGCATATAGAGGCTAGCTGCTGCATAAAAGTAGAGTCCTCCTTCGAATATTCTGTCTTTGTCTTCAATGTTTGTGAACACCACAGTGAAAAATCCCTTTGACCCAAGATGGAGATTGATGCTTCCTTTGGGTTTCCAGTGGTACTTGATCCATATCTGTAAAGCCTTTTCAGTGGGCCATAATCCCATGAATTTGCAGATTATAGCGTAAGTTCCCATGTGTTCCTTGTGCGCCTGCATGCAGGATCAATTAACACTACTCTATGAGTGATGTTCGTTTTGGGTCTGCACAGTCCCTTTTGTTTTTGTCCCTTGTTCCCTGGATTTTGTCTTCTTCCTCCTTATCTTTAGTGCTTCTATTTTCCTTGGGCCTGGCCCCATCTGTCTCCTTTTTCATTATTTCTTTTTTCTTCTTCCACAGATCCTCTGACATTACCCAGTGGTGACTTGCCTCTACTGGCAACAACGTCCTTGTAGGAGGGAGTGGAGCTCCCTCCTCTGCGGCCCTCCATTAGGATCAAGATCTATAACTCTCATAAACCCTAGCTACGCATCTCTAGCAGTCTTTCATATCCCCCATGATATCTCTCAATGTGGTTGATTAAGTTATTTCTCATAGTGAAAGCAATTTTACTATGGTAAAATTGGTCCTACATGGTGTACTTCAATCCACCTAGTACATTATAGCTATATGATCAATTTTTGTGATAACAGATTGACCCCCAATGTATGAGTGTTAGGAGAAAAACATATGACTGAAGTATGTTGTAAGGACACAATCACTAGACAATGAAGTGGAGTCAGAAAGAGAGAGAGAGAGAGAGAGAGAGACCAATGGAGCTGAAGCAAAAGAGGATAGTGACAGGGGGGTGAGATCAATGCAAGTCTCCCTTTATGTTGTGGTACCGAATCTCAGTGAGGTGGGGGAGGCATACCTATACCCCCCGAGATAACTTAGTACAAAATTAATGCGGCACCCAGAAACATGAAACTGAGCAATAAAATACATGTTGAATGGTACACGACGTGCTGGCATAAATGAGCCAAAAAATAATACAATGTGTCCTATATACATAATGCGCTTGGAAAAAACATGAGCCAATTTTGAATACAATAACATTTGAGTACATGAGATATGATGGCCCTTCCCTCAAAAATGGGTGGGAGGGAGGATAAAGCAACAAAAGAAGCCCTGCTGAACAGGGAAGGGCTTTGCAAAACTGAACGGATCATATGAAGGAGATATGCATGCTATGAATGCTGCAAATGACAGGAACCAAACCCATCAAATCCGCAGAATTGCATCTGAGGCTATAGCATAATATGAAGGCATCCAGGCATGTGGGGGGCTACCTAAATGGCCACCCCCTCATGAGGTCTAAAACATCTCACACACACTCAGGAATCACTGGTACAATCTGCTGCATCACTGGACCATCAAGTGTATGAATCATGAGCATGAAAAAATCGAGTCAAAGGGCAATGATGATTCCCTTTGCTTGATCTGAGGCACCGAACAAGAGTGGAAGCTGGAACCAAGATACACCACCTTTAGGTCGTTCTTCTAGAATAGATGTGCTGATGTTGATAGAATAGAGCCTGCCATACGTAAGACAATGAGGATCCTCAACTAAGGCACGGGGGGACATAGTAATGTGACTGATGGATTGACACCAGGGACAATGGGAAAAATGGGACTAAGGGACAAACATACGACTTCCCTTGTTAGAGCATAAAGTGCATGGTTGACCTAGTATTGACTAACTCGACTCCGAAGGGGATGGTAGACAGTATGAGTGAAGGCCAAAATGGGCAACACGGGATGAATGGTATGAAAAAATGGATGGAATACTGTGACATGATATAATGAGATGCGAAACAGACTCCATGGATGAAAAGGTGACTCATCACGTATGCTCTGAACAAGAGTGACTCGATGATGTTGCTACACAAAATAGACCCGGTGTGGACCATGAAAACATGAGAAAACAATAGTTTCTTAAGATGAAATTCAACACGTGAGACGAAAAGTGCTAAGGGAAGGTGGAACCCAAAGTACAAGTGTTTCTTATGAAGAAATTCGATTTTAGGAGGCGATGAAGTGACCTTTCTTGGAAAAATGGTTTCCTAGTGAAGTGTGAATTCATCAAATGAAATGATGCAACCTACCTAAATGCACAACAGAAATAAATACACACAAATCAATGTGATATCCTATGCGTAAAATTTCTTAAGGTAGAGTGCATTATGAGGATTAGGGAGGAGTTGGCCCTCAAAATCCTCCAGGAGATATCCCCTTGCCTAAGTCCTTATGAGTGATGTAAGGTCCTAGCCATAATGATTCAAACTTCCCATGTCTAAGGGTATCATGGGTTTGGTCATACACCAGAACAATATTGCCTTCGTGGAAGGCATGGGGGTTGAGTTTTCGGTCATACTAGGCTTTGGTGCACTTTTTGGCCGCTTCAATGGTTTGCAAAGCAACACAACGGTCATCAGAGGCATGTTCAAGCATGACAATTCTTTTCTCTAATGGTTGGGTGTTAGAGATAAGTTTGAAAACTAGGTGAAGGGAAGGGATCTCACACTCGATTGGTAAGACTGCCTCCTCGCCAAAAACAAGGTGGAAAGGAGTGAACCTGGTGACGGTTTTGATAGAATTTTTATAGGCCCACAAAGTTGGGAAGAGCCTAAGGTGTCAGTTTGTCTTGTGCTTATTCACCGTCCGTTGAAGCATCATTTTTAGAATCTTGTTGACTGCTTCAACCTGTCCAATACCTTGGGGGTAATAAGACGATGAATACTGGTGCTGGAAGCCTAAGAGTGAGGATAACTCATGCCATACCTCATCTTAAAAATATTGGCCATGGTCAGAGACCAATTGTTTCGAAACTCCGAATCAAGCGATAACATGGTTCAAAAAGAAAAGTGTCGTGGTAATTGCTATGTTGTTGAACGTTGGCATGGCCTCAGCCCATTTGCTAAAATAGTCAACCACCATGATAATATACTTATGGTTATTAACAGATGGTGGTCGACACTCCATAAAATCGTTGGCCCATTTGTAGAAAGGACTAGCTACGATGACATGATGAAGGGAAGCCGGTGGGGTCTTGCCTTTGGGGAAAAATGTTGGTAATTGGGGCAGTGTTTAACTTCCTCAATGCAATCGCTGAAGAGAGAAGGCCAAAAGTAATCAGTGCACATGACTTTCTGGGTAGTGGACATACCAGAGAAGTGACCACCACAAGTGTCATTGTGACAGGCATTTAGCACTTGCTCTGCTTCAGGATGGGTGAGACAATGACGAAGGATAGAATCCACACCACGATGATAAACATCGTCACCGATGAGAAGGTAGCGAGGGGATTGGTACCGAATTTGTCGTCGATCATCACGAGTGATATGGGGGGGGGGGAATTTCTTGGTTCACAAATATGTGAGAATATCTCCGTACCAAGGATCATCCAAAGTGCTGACGAACAAGTTTTCATCAAGGAGCTCGTCCTTAACTGTCGGATCACGTGCACCAGTGGTAGTTCAGAAATGGGTTTAGCGAGGGGCAAACCTTTCTTACCCTTAGGTGTAACAAACTCAAGATCAAACTCCTGGAGGATGATGATCCAACATGCATACTTCCCATTGATGATCCGTTGACTCAATAGGAAGGTCATGGGGTTGGAGTTTGTTGCGACCCTAGTGGTACGCATAAGGATATAGTGACTGAAATTTTGGATAGAGAACTCAACAATCAGCGCCAACTTCTCTTCGTGGGAGTAGTTCATAGGGGGACCTATGAGGTTCTTACTGACATATTAAATAACATGCTCATTCCAATCATCATCTTCCCGAATAAGGACCCTAGTGACCAAATGGGCGGAAGCTGAGACATACAGGATAAAATCCTTTGTGAAGTTAGGGAGATGGGAACGAAAGTGAGAGCATGTTTCAAGGCGTCAAAATACTATTGAGCGTGATCATCCCAAAAAAATGGAATGGTTGAGCGAAGGAGTCTAAGAAACCAATGCATAGTGGTCACATAGTCAGGCATAAACCTGCAAAGGAAGTTGGCCTTGCCTTGAAGGCTTTGTAACTGACGCAAGGTACGAGGAGGTGGAAGCTCAAGAATGGATTGAACTTTCAGGGGGTTAAGAGTGATACCATATTTCGACACAATGAATCCTAATAGACGACCAATAGGAACACAAAAGGCACATTTCAACGGATTAAGGCAAATGTTATACTTGCGACATCAGATGAAAATGGTGCACAAATCATGAATATGTTGCAACTGAGACCTAGAGCGAGCAGTGAGATCGTCAAGGTAAGCAAGGATAAGGTGCACCAATTCATGAAAACAATATGACATGGCCCATTGAAATGTGGCTCTGACATTCTTTAAGCCGAATGGAATGACCCTATATGCAAAGGTTCCCCATGGAGTAACAAACGCAGTCTTTAACTAATCGACATGACAGATACTAATCTGGTTATAACCAGAGAATCCATCCATAAAGGATAGAATCTCGTGCCTTGCACACTCATCAATGATCTGAGAAATAAAGGGTGTGGGGAAGTTGTCTTTGGGACAAGCTTTATTCAGGTCGTGAAAATCCGTGCAGACACAAATGGTGCCTTGCTTCTTGAGTACAAGAACCAAGTTGGATACCCATGTGGTATACTCAATGGAATAGATGAAATCAACTTGCTTGAGCTTGTTGCTCTCGGATTTTATGGCTTCATGATGAGAAGGGTGAATGGGTCTCAACTTCTGATGGACAAAATTGGCATTGTGCCATGTGTCGATATGGTGTTCAATAATGGCCTCATCAAGTCTAGGCATCTCTGAGTAAGACCAAATAAAAACATCACATAATTATTTGAAGAGCTTGGTGTAAGCTTCAATTTCTTCCCGTGTACACTGTGCCCCCAAGGTAATTTTTTATTTGATCCTTGGTTTATCAGAAATGTTGATTTTAATAGTAAGAGAGATGTTGGCCATATTCCCTTCTTCGAAAGCATCTGAGGCAGGGATGGGATGTCAAAACCAATCGACTTCACCATGGATGAAGTCTTTTGATTCCACAACATAGTGGTCATGAGACTATTGTAGTAGAAAGTATGCATGATCATGCATATCATCCCAAGGGTAATCAGGGGTAGACATAGCTTCCATGATGTCTTCATCAAAATGGAAGATGGGCGGACAAGAGGAAGACTGACTACATGATGCATTGGTGGTACCTAGTGCATCATCATGAGAAAGAAGGTTCACATACGCATCATATGAAATGGTAGACAACGAGTTAGTATATGGAAGATATACGGATGTTGAGACCTGGGTTTCCAATGAAGGAGGTTCAATAGAACCGCACGCAGAAACCTCATAAAGGTTTTCTGGTGAGGAACTCAAGGATGATGATGGAGGTAATGGAGGATGTTCTGACGTATCAATAGGAAATACACTCAAACGATCGTTTGAAGGATCTACTGCACCCAAAGCAGTTAGTAGAGATTTCTTTTGAGATAGGCATGGCTAGAGCACCTCCAGTGTCGACATGGCAGCAGGTGATTGTGCCAAGTCATCTACTATATTGTATGTATGGGCAACTCGATTAGAAGCCGCGTTACGACGTAATGGTCCCTTTGGGATATTAGGAATTGACTCAACTTTAGGTTGAGGGTTATATAGCGGACCATTTGGTGTTGTAAGAGGCTCAGTAGATGCTTTGGTTTTGGACTCAGTAACAGATGAAGTCAATGGCTTTTCATATTAACATGACCGAACTTGCAAGTTGATATTAGAGGTATAGACCTCGTCAGAATTCATCATGAGGATCTACTAGTCACCAGGACAAGAAGGTTGGGGAAGGTGGGATGCTTGACCTCACTAAGGTTTAGAAGCAACAAATCCTTGCTGAGGGAAAGTATTTGTGAGCACGACCAATTGAGATGGTGCGAGATTTTGAGGTGATGGCTGCATGGGTGGTTGACCTCTAGAAGTTTCTTTAGCTTCTCACATTTGGCGCATCCGGGTTAAGAGGGGACACTCACGAGTATAATGACCATGTACACCACAACATGCGCAAGGATTTTTTTTACGAATATCCTTGTTTTTCTTGGGGTGGTCACCTTGTTGCTGGTTGTTGGTGTTAGGCTAGTTCCCTTGGGGTTCATTAGGTTGATTACCTTGGTTACCCTTGTTATATTTCACCTTATTCCTTTTCTTCAAATTTTGGCGATTGGTCACACTTTGTTGTGCAAACAATTTACCTTGGGGGGGCGGTGGCTGCTGAGGCCAAGGATGCATGGGAGGCTACAGTGCTAATGCTTGAGGGGCTGGAGCGCTCCACGGTCGCATACGTATAAGATGGTGAAGCGGCAAAGGTCTAGTAGACAAGTTGAGCACTAGCTAGCCTTGACATCTGCTGATGTGGTTGGGTAAATGCATAAGAGGTGCTTGGTCCTGAATACAAATTGTTGGCAGGAGGGGCATAAGTTTTGGAGGAATTGGTGCCCACCTACGGATAACTATAAATCTGCTGGGTATAAGGTGAAGGATTTGAAATAGCTCCAACGATACCATCGACAGTGTGAGATGCCTCGGGTGCATTGGCACCACCAGGACGGGGGAGGTCTGGTATAACGGTGTAGACATAAGCGGATTGAGCGTAAATCAAGTCATATCTTAGAGCAGTCTGGAGATCCTCTTCCTTTGTCTAAGGAAAGTGAGACACGACATTTTTGGCAATATGCGCTAAAAGAGTTCTACGAAACCAATTGAGGTAGACACGATCTTCGAAGGGTGGAGCACGACACATGCTCCTCCTTCTACACACCATTCCTGAACACGATTGGAAAGATGGGTGGCAGAGGACTAACGAATTGCGGTCAAGAGCTCCGTACTAGTGTCGTATCAAAGAGGTAACTGAAAATATGAAAGGAATGCTTTAGCAAGTACCGCGAAAGTGGAATGATAGGCAACGACTGGCCAACATACCACTTCACAACATCTCCAATGAGTGTGCTAAAGCGAAGATGAATGGAATCATTGGTGATGGAGTTGGATGAACACCACATATGGAAGGAGCGGACGTGATTGGTGGGGTATTCTCCAGAAGTACCCTCAAACTTGGGAATGTCGGAGGGGAGTTTGGTCGGCATAGCTAACCAACCAACATCATGGTGTATAGGGTCGTTAATCAACTGGATAAAATTAGGGAGGCTTAACCCATCCATGAAAGGTAGCATGGGAGCTGTCGGAATGTTTCCTCAGACAGTTCCACTAGATGTAACCACTGAGGTAGAACCGGAGCCAACACCAAGTTGGTTTCCTGCACCTGCAGTGGGTCCTGATATGATGACGGTATGCGGTGAAGGAGGCTCAGAATCAGATGAACTAGAAGAGGAGTCAGTATGGGGAAATGGGGGATTATCAACTCAAACCCTGTGGGGAGGAGTAATATGCCCAAGCGGAAACTAGGGATGAAGGACGAAGAGTCTCCATGACAAACACTTTGGTGGCATAATGGTTTCAAGACACAAGTGACACAAAAATGGTGAAGGGAGATCAACAAGATGTTTTTGTCTTTGTGTGGGGAGATAAATTAATTAAGTTAAGTCTTGGCTTGGCGGTGAAAACCAAGCGCCCTTCACTTAAGGTGTGCTTGTGTGTAACTGTGTTTATTAATTAAGCCCAGATCGTGTTTGAAAAAAGAAAAATATTCCTGAAATAAACTGAAATTAAAAATAGAAAATGAACAACAAATCAACTCTCTAAACCCCACCCAAACTGGGTTTGCAAACACTGTGTTGGTTGGTGGCGAAATCAACTAAAAAACATGAAAAAGGCCAAGCAATCTAAGCGTCGGTGTGACTCGGATCAAAGGACACTATGCTGCTGGAAAGTGGTGCAGCAACAACAAAAGACCAGGGAGGAAAATCGATGCAAAAAGATAGGGATATGGGTGTGAAACTTAGGGAAAACATTGGGACCCTAAGGCAAATGACCAAACAAGGTTTAAGATGAAACTTTGGATGGAAACAACCTATCTCTGAAGATCTAAAATAGGAAGGTACAAATCTGGAAAATATGGCTAAAAGCTCTACAAAAACTCATACTTCTTACTCAGTTAAACTCCTCCTATAAAGGTGGAAGCATACTAGAAACCCTGAGGGGCTAAATTCCACTTCGACGAGTGAAACATAGTAGATCAAGGCCTAAGCGGTCTTAAGATAGTGGTCAACCAACCCAACAAACAACTCTCAACAAAACCTAGAAATATTTAAAAAAAAATCCCAAAAAACCTAAAATTGCAGGTACTGACTTGTTTAGGGGGATATCACACTTTTTGGGTCAGAAAGTGCACTCTGGATCTCCAAATTGCACTTTTGGGGCATAAAAGCATGATTTATGCTCCTTAATTCTCGGGCGACAAGTCTCAGAAAAATTGTCGTCTCTGTCGCTGCTGGTTCCTATGACCTGCAGAAATGACCAAAAAACTTACGAAAGTTAGAAATTTGACTGATCTAAGGTTAGAATTCTAGTAAACAACATTAAGAGATTGAAAAAAAAGAAAAACCCTAAGTTGAAAACTGAAGGTCGCCCAGGTTTTTGGATCAGAATTAAAAACGCAGTGGATTCACCAATTTGTTATGTAGAATTCTTCTTGAATGTGTATGGAAAGAAACTACTTTAGGTTGTGGATGAAAAACATCCCTAACAATAAAAATGGTTGTTAAACAGTGTAGATCTGCAACAAATGATAGAATCAAAACTTCCCAAAGCCCTAATCTATGCCACAATCATAGTTAAACAACAAAATGGAATAGTAAAATAAGTGCAAGTAACTCCAATAATCTAATGGAAACTAGATATATAAAGAATATATTTTAATTAAACAACACCTGTGAAAGGAACAAATAATGTTACCAACCCCCCTCTATGGGATGGGTTCTTGGCTATTCTCAAATGTCTTCATCTTTTGTATAGTCTCTCTTCTCTATAATGTGTAAAGCCCACCAAACAAAATGTTTGAGCTCAATGAGAACTCAAATGAAAAAGAAGACAGTGAGTGCAACAATGAAAATAATCAAAAGTGAAGAATGAATGGAAAAACCTTCTATTTATAACAAAATATTAGGTTATCCTTGAATAATGAGCAATAATAAAATATTATTAACCCCATTCTAGAATTAACCATTTGGAATATTTTATTATATTTGGTTAGAGGGAAAAAATATTTTAAACTTTTATTTAGAAATAATAAATAAATAAATGATTTATTTATCATCTCAAGAAATATTGTTAAGGAATAATAAACAAATAATGATTTATTTAAGTATTCCTAGGGGATTTAGTCAAGCTTGACAAGGAATAATAACTAATTAGTGATTAATTAGTTATTCTTAGAGAAAAATAAGATAATTAATGATTTATCTATTTATTTCTTATAAGTAGGTCAAATGTGACAAGGAATATTAATTAAACAATGATTTAATTCACTATTCCTAGAAGATAATTAAATAAAAATGATTTATTGAATTATTCGTCATGGGTTTAATTATAAATGACTTAATAAATGTGGTTTATTAAGTAATTTCTCAAAGTGAAAACAATTTTACTATGATGAAATTGGCCCTACATGGTGTACTTCAACCCATTTAGTACATTATGGCTTGATGATCAATTTTTTGTGATAACAAGGAGGGGGCGTATTCCCCATTGGGTTTTTCCTCTTTACCTCACTTTTACATACTTGGTTTGTACATGAGTATCCAACATGGTTGAAAATTAATGGGACTCATTCATTATGCACACTCCTTGATTGTGATTTAATGGAGTGTTGGGGTAAATGCACAAGTAGGACCTCTTCCACACATAATTAAGTCCACATCTGACCATTTTTTTTCATCTACTATACATTCCCTACTAGTTGGGATCATATTCTATATTTAATTTTTTTTTTCCTCTTTTTAATAATTCTATTTCTAGCAAGGGATGCCATATAGGATAACATATGGCAGTGATTGGGCACTAACTGGCCAATGACATGATTATTTCAAATCCACTAATGTGCATTACCTTATCCATAGGGTCCTATTGATGGTTGGAAAAAATCCTACAAACAACAACAAGGAATACCACTAAATCAAGGTCTCAATTTAACCTCTACTTATTTGATAGGGTGATATTCACTGGTATGTGGGCCTAGTTACAACTAAAGAGTTTGGAATTAATTATAAGCTAATCCAAGAGTATAAAATAATTAATAATTTTATTATTATAAATAATCTAAAATAATTAAGAGTCATATATATAGTTGATATATGATATTATTTAATATTTCTCCTGATCAAGATAGTTAGGGATATATATATATATATATATATATATATATATATATATATATATATTATATATATATATATATATATATATATATATATATATATATATATATATATATATATATATATATATATATATATATATTATATATATATATATATATATATATCTATCTATATGGATGGAAAAATATTAAATAATATCAAATAAGAGGTAAATGATTTTACATTGAACAAATAAGTAATTCATTTATTAAATAACATATTACACGTCATATGTGTTTGTGTGTGTTTTGTTATTGTTTAGATATGATAAATATGATCGAATCTAGGCTTCTATGACCCATATTTTGTTTCTCATAATTTTTTTGGTGATAATCACATCAAAATTCATTTATCGACGCGTTTCAAACTAACTAGTATGGTTAATCGTCAAGACAAGATAAATAATCAGATCATGGAAATGGGTTAAATAGAGAGATTGAAATGAGAGACAGATCATTCCAATGGCTAGAATGCAACGGTTACTTTTAATCAGACCAAAAGTTAAGAGAAAAAATATTTTCTCTTTAAATAAAAAATAAAACAAATAACTAATTATATATATATATATATATTATTTTTTATATATAATCTTGGAATTATGATAAAAAATTTAGCCACAAATTCATTGAGAGTAGCCCTATCACTCCAAAGATCTATGGGCTTCCAAAGATCCATAAGGATGGGGGTCCCTTGAGACCCATTGTCAACACCATAAGAGGACCAACCTATCTTCTAGCTAAATATTTAGCCCTGAAGCTAAAATCCTTTGTTGGCCTTACAGAATCATTTGTCAAAGACTTTTCATCGTTTGTCAATGAGTTGAAGGACATGAAGTTTGATCCTAGAGACAATCTTGTTAGTTTCGACGTGGTTTCCCTTTACACTAACATCCCTATTAAGGAGGTCATTGAGGTCATCAATCACCTCATTGATCCCGATACTATAAAATTAGTTGAGATTTGTCTTACTTCTACTTTTTTTTCTTTTTTTTTTTTTCTTTCTGCTTTGAAGGGGAATTCTATGAACAAACATGTGTTGTTGCCATGGGATACCCCTTGTCTCTTATTGTAGCTAATATTTTTATGGAAGAATTTGAATCCAAAGCTTTGGCCTTGGTTCGATTCAAGCCCAAGCTATGGAAAATATTTGTGGATGACACTTGTGTCATCTAGTCTCACGGTCAAGAAAAGTTGGATCTTTTTTTCCAGCATCTCAAGAGTCAATCTAACTCCATAAAATTTACTATGGAGCAGGAAGTTGATGGTTTCCTACCTTTCCTTGATGTCCTTATTTCGAAGAAGGATGATGGTTATTTCTCACACCAATATTACAGAAGAAAACTCATACTGAGTAATATCTTCATGCCAAGTCACATCATTTCCCTACTCAAAAGCTATGTATTCTCAACATGTTAGCTACTTGTGCATTGAGAATTTCTGACGAAAACCACCTTTCTAAAGAGAAAACCCATCTCTTTAATGTTTTCATTAATAATGGATATAGTAGGCACCAAGGTCTTAAATATTTCCTTAAGGCTAGCAAAGGTCATAAGGTTAAAAAACACCCCAAATATCGGACTCTTGGGGTGCATCTCCCTTTCATCCAAGGGGCCACAGACAGGATTGCGAGAATCCTAAGGAAGCATAGGGTTATCTTAACCTTTAGACCCGTTAACACCATCCCGAGCTCCTTAAAATATGTAAAAGACCAGTGGACCCCAAGGATATGAAAGGTGTTTATGTTATCCCCTGTTCATGTGGAACCCCCTACATCGGTGAAAATGGTCGCTCAATAAATCAGAGGATTCAAGATCACACAACTGACATCAAGCATGGGAGGACCCGCTCTTCAACTTTGGCAGAACATGTGACAAAGACAAAGTATCACATATGCATTGAAGAGACTCGGGTCATTGCAAGGATTAACCAATTTCATCACCATAAGTTTAGGGAGGCCATAGAAATTGAAAGGAGGCCAAGTAATCTAAATAGGGACAATGGCTGGAAAATTAACAATTGTTGGATCCCTGCCCTTTCCTCTTAGCATTTTTATTTCCTTTCTTATTTTATTTGGTTGTATCGATTTCTATTCGATTATTTGTATTTGTATTTTTAATTTTAATTTAATTTATTTTTATTTATTCCCTTGATTCTTAAAATATTTTTAATTCTCGAAATTGGTCTCTTTTGGTTTCTCCCCTTGTTTTTTCCCTCCTCTTTCCCTCCTCATTTGCCCCCTTAACTAATTGTTAGCTAATTTTGACCCTTTTGTTTATTCCCTTTCATTCTTAGTTATTTAATTTAATTTATTCTATTTTTGTATTTATATTCATCTATTAGTAATTTATAATATATTTTATGGGAGTTGTCTATAATGCGACTTTTTGGAGATTCCGGTGACGGAATCCGGCGGAAGAAATGAGGTTAAATCTTGATTTTTCGCAGTTAAAATGGTTTTTTAACTGCATATTTGGATTCAACGTCCTTAAAAACCCCTAGGAGCCATTGATTGTGCAGAAACTAGCTATCAAAATTGGGATTCCAATGAATTGCTGCCCGATTTTGATCGGAAAAATCCACCGGAAAGGCTTTCAAAAAGTCGCGTTATAGACTACTGCTATTTTATGAATTCTTATTAATTAAACTATGTAGCAAAAATAACATTTCAACATTATCCATAACATTTTTAATATTATTCCTCATATATTTGATCATTAAAAAAAATCCAAAACACTCTTATTAATGGCTTAAAAGATGCGTAACTCCATGCTTCAATTAAAATTTATATAAGAATTTAAAAGTCCAAATTGAAGGCATAAAGTATCAAAAAAGGATTCAATTCCAAATGAAAGAAGTCTTGTTTTTCTCTCAATATACAATCATGAATAAAGAGCGTTAAACCACAACAAAGAAAAATCTAGTCCTCCAACTTCGAAGTATCCAACCCTTAATTTCTCCTGTATTCATTTATGTAGATTTCTTCTTTGTTCCCTTATATAGATTCCTTCTTGGGCATTTTTACTTGTGGTTTGCATCTATTTTCATGTCCTTGGAAAAAGTAATGTCCAAGAATAATTCCTCACGTGGAAGAAGTTGTCTTTTTCTCATTGCTGATTCTTTTTAGATAGTTTTCCATTCATTATAGTCGTAGTCTAACTAGCCGGAGGAGTTACCCGGAATGTTATGGAAATTCTGGTTATATTTAGAGAAAATCCGGCAAGGATTTTTGTAAATCCAAGTTATAGTTGTTCTTCGAAATTTTAGGTGTCTTGGACGTTTTTGATGGTGCTGAATCCATTTCCACCATCAAAAACACGATTCAAACACTGCCTCTACAAGATGTTTTGAAATTTTTTTGCCCAGATTCCGACCACTTTTCGCCGTCCGAGCAATTCCTCCACCTCGTTAGACGACTCCTTCATTATATACCTTGGTGATTAAAGTAACATGTGGATAGTTTAAATTAGACAAAGCAATTTCACAATGGTAAATTCTAGTTTCGCACACAAGATATATTGTAATATTCTATAATATTTTGGCCTCTAGAGTTTCGGTGTTTGGAATTGATTTGCAGTCGTCCCACCCATTTTCTATCAAAGTGACTTCTCCACTCGCACTCCATACTTAGTGAAAAATCAGTGGTTTTCTCATTTGCATGCTAATTGAAAGCCCATTAAGGAAGTTGATCTACAAGGTGAAAAGGCGTTGATATTGTACTAAGTGAATTATTCGCTAGTACACTAATTAAAGATATATCATGGGATATTAAATTCTCGTTACCATTCTCGCATGGCCCAATGAAGGTGGTATGCGATGAAATGATGCGTTCGTAAATGCTACCATAAATCAATATTTATATAGTTAAGAGCTCTATAAAGCCTCATTGATCTATCACATATATCTAATTGCATTGAACAAATATGCAATATGGTGAGTAAAAGAAAGAAGGATGTTATTTATGGAGATATGTAACCAATTCACTTACACGACAAAATAGGAACTTCCATTGGTCGGCTTTCTATCAGTGGTATTTGAATTTGAGTTCGAAGGAGAAATAAAATAATAGAATTTGGAATATTGGGTTTGTTGGCATTATGATACATATGTTGTACTTGATGGCAACCCACGCATCTCAGATGATAAATTATAGTGCAACAAAGTTCACGCACTTTCATGAAGATAAAAGTTTATTTCATGTAGAGAAAAGTTCACGCACTTT
>APFE031311501.1:178402-242947 GCA_000404065.3 Pinus taeda | reverse complement strand
ACATTGGGTTTCCACCTTATATCATGGTGTTCATGTGTGTGGCTTATGTGTGATGATCTGTTCTATTTTACTGCACCTGTTTACTGTTAATATGGTTGATAATGTTTTAATGCACTCATTAAGGATCAACTAACTGAATCATAAGAAGTTGTGGAAGTAGCATATATGAATCTGAATATGGAAATGAAAAAGTTTTATTGATGTGATAATACTGATTCACCCCCCCCTCTCAGTATTATTTCCAACAGGGTTTGCTAATGCTGCATGTGTTCTAGAGGTCTTTAATTTTAAGCAAATCATTTGTTGGTGCATCTATTAATTTTAATCGAAGACTAGAACTATTAAGCATGCTCTGTAGAAGAAGAACCATGTTATGATAGAACCTGAGGTTTTCATAAAGATGTTGAAGTTCCTAGAGTTGAATAGGCAACTAAAATTTCCCAAAGCTAATGCATTCCTTGATTCTCAGGATGGAAAATGAGTATCATTTGGGACTTCATTCTCCATCATGCACATGTTCCAGCTAACCTTTCTTATATTGATATTCCATTATTAATAGATCCCAATAGAGACTTCCCATGGTTGTTCTCCTACGTCACGGGGCACGAATCAACTTCTCATGTATTCAAGTCAGTTTTGTATATAATATACTTATTTTAAAAAAATGATTTTATCATTGACTGGGTGAAGGTTATATCTAATGAGATTTCATTCCAAATGGCTAATTTCCACAGGACCCAAATATTTTTCATGATAACATACCTAGTGATGGTCATTGTTTTTTGTAATTTATTCAATGGCATATCCCTTAAGAGTAATATGAACATGTTAATAGAAATGTACAACTTTGGTACCCTATTCTATGGAGACACAAGGTTCCATTTCATTTTTTCCTTATCAAGGATCGGTTCATTAGAGAATTAAAACACATGCTAACAAGAATTAAGCCCCATAAGATATCTTTAGGAGCTCAAGAATTTCTTAGAGGAAGAGGAGTGCATTTGGAAGAGGAAAATTATACATACATTACACTTTATGGGTATGAATATAGACCATTGTTTCTTCCCATGTTTTTTTAGACAAGCATTTTCTTGTAGAAGTTTGTAGAGAGTACCATTCCTTGTCAATTATGTTTAATAGGAAAAAGAAGAACAATTTATTTCATTAACATTTACTAATGGAGATGTAAAATGAATAATTTTACACATCTTGCATAATTCTTTGAAGTACTAAATTCTTTTAATTCAACTGAAGCTGAACCCACTAAAGTATTCGATCCTAAGGGCATATTATCAAGGCATTTGGTGATTGTACAATATGGCAATTTATTTACAAATATTACTAAAGGAAGTGGAGAAAATTAAGTAGAAACATTGAAGGAAAAGGAAATAGCGATACCTAATGATGATGTAATAACTGAAGGAATAGCGGATGAAAAGTTGTGCCCTTTGGATGCAAGCATGTGAAGACAACACAAAGTTATTTCATAGAGTGGAAAATCATAATAAATCTGTTAATACAATCTAGGGGCATTAAAATCTCTAATCGCTCCTTAGTTGCCTCCTTTTTGGATATTGCTACAGATGGTTTCTCGTATTTGAAAGATATATTACGCCAAGAAAATAGGGTCAGCATAGAAAAAAATGTGGTTGTAGCAAGGTTGTTCCCTGTGTTCATTTATCAAGAAGAAAACAACGCTCTAATGGCCGAGGTTTCAACGAAAGAGCTTGAAAATTTCCTTCACAGTTTTCAAAAGGTCAAGAGTCCTAGTCTGGATGGATTCTCAAATGAATTTTACACCAGTTGCTTGGATTTTATTTGTGATGATCTCCTCTCAGTTATTGAATACTTGAGGATCACTGGTCAAATTCTTGCCCTTTTCAAATCCACCTTCATTGCCCCTACCACAAAAGCTTAATTTTCTAATTCTTTTTATTTATACAAGCCCAAATTCCTCTACAATTCCATCTATAAAATCATCTCGAAGATCATATCCCATAGATTAAAGGATGTCATATCCGCAAACATTTTCCTTGAATAATTAGGTTTCTTATCTAATATCCAAATCCATGAAACTATTGGGCTTTCCTAGGAAGCTCTGCATTCCATCCATTCTAAGCACCAGAAAGATTTAATCTTCAAGCTAGACCTTTCTAATAATTTTGATAGCCTGGTGAGTTGGCTATACCTTAGACATCTATTGATCCATCTGGGGTTTTGTCACTCTTTTGTCTCTTGGGTTATGAATAGTACTAGTACATCCTCCTTCACTCTTTTGATCAATGGGGTAGACTCCCCCTTTATTCATGGTGAGAGAGGACTGAGACACAATTGTCCTCTCTCCCCTCTACTCCTCCTCTTGGTAGAAGAAGTCTTAAGCAAGCTCATTTCAAAAGTTGTTCAAAGAGGCAATTTTAAGGGGTTCATCATTACCCCCCATTGTTTCCTTACCCACCTCTTTGTGAGTGATGTCCTTATTTTCTTTGATGGCCTCTACTTACATATCTATACTTTAAAGGATATATTGGACATTTTTTGTTAGGCTACATCAACATTAATAAACTCAATGAAATCTTCTATCATCAGTTGGGGAATTTCAAGAAATGAGAAAAGAACAACTAAAACAATTTTCTCTTCCTTTGTCTCAGAAATAAGCCAAGGAATAAAATATTTTGGATTTACATTAGAATCATGCATCCATAAAATTTCAAATTGGTCTTGGTTATTAGAAAATTTTGAAAAAAGAATCACACTCTAGAAAAACAATTGGCTTTCAAGAGCATGGAGATTATTTCTTTGTAAATTGGTAGTTAATGTCATTCCTATTTATTATGCTACCTTGGCATGGATTCCCATGGGAATCGTCCAACAAATAAAACAATTTTCTATTTTCTTCCTATGGCCTAGGACAAATGAAAAAATAACATTTGCCCTAACCCTGTGGAATTAGATCACCCTTCCAAAATATCAAGGTGGATGGGGAATCAAATGCTTGCCTCATTTTTCCAAGGCCCTTGAAGCTAAGGGCGGGTGCAAAATCATTCAGGGAGAAGTCCTTTGGTCTAATGTTGCACAGTAGAAATACATTGGGCCATTATCAACTCTTGAATGGATTATATCACATCAAAAATCCCACAAACATGGATCCATCATCTAGAAAGGGATCATAAAGGCTTTCTCTATCATCAGTAACCACCTTTACTAGAAAATTGGGAAAGGATCAAATATTATTTTAGGTAAATATCCCTACATTGGAAATCAACACTATTATTGTCTTCTAAATCTTATTATTGAACAAGTATCTAAAGTAGGTTTTACCACTCTCAATCAAGTTTCCCTAAATCAGGTTCCAGATGGAACCCAAGCTTGGATGTCCTCCACTGACATTATCTTGATAGGAGAAGTAGTAGAAGCATGGGATCACTACATCCAAACTCTCAAATTTTCAAATGTTACTCTCTCAGACGTGGATGATCAGATAATTTGGACCCTCATCTTTCAAGAATGTTATGATCTAAAATATGGATATCTCTCACAAACTCAACCTCTAGATGACCCCCCATGGTGGGGGAAAAACTCTCAAAGCTCAATTTCCCTCCAAAATCCAATTTATTCATATAGCTTATGCTTAGGAACAAACTCCCTACCTAGGATAATATACAAAAAAAATTGTTTCAGGGTCCTAGCATATGTCGCATGTGTTGGAAGGACTCAATATTGGTCTCCCACCTCTTCATTTCTTGCCCATTTTATCAATTATTATGGACTCATACTAGAAATCTTGGAACTTTTTCCATCCATTGGGAAATAGACCACATAAATCATTGTTTTCAACCCCTAGGTCTCTCACCCTCTCCCAACAAATCATAAGGCACTCTCGTTGTGCATTTGTTGGGGTATTTGGTTAGAGAGAAATGCAACCATATTTGAAAATCGACCTCCAAACTCTACGAAAGTGTTTGCAACTTGCCTAGCCATTGCAAATTCCTTTACACATATCTCCTCCAATGGACCTACAACTTCTACTACTAAAATTAAAATTCTAATATATAAATCATGGGATTTCTTTGACAAAGAAGCCCAAGATACTACCTCTATGGGGGTGGGGAGGTAGGGGGAGGAGGATTTTTCATATTTTAGATTCTCACGATCTCTTCTTCTCTGCCAACATTAGACATGCTTCCAAAAACTATGCAGAACTTTTTGTTTGGCTAACTAACATTGAACCTGGGTCGGGCCCCCACAAGCCAACAAATGGGTCCTTTGCCGAGATCAGAATCTGCATGAGATATGTGTGATGTCGTATCACTGGAATCTAACTAAGAAATAAATTGGAAGCTGGCTAGATAGAAGGATTCACGAGTTCGTGGCGTAGGAGAACAGAAACCCACGACTATCAAAAGAACAGTGGTTGGACCAATACCTTTATACGGAGATCCACGAAATCTTTTTTGCCTCTTTCCCTACTGAGTTATACGAGTGGATCGTGAAGCTAGTAGATAGCCAAGGAAGGTGGAAACTTGACGGTCCTATTGTGTGGACCCCAGAGCTAGTGCGAAGGTTGGAAGCATTAGGGGATAAGATCACGCACACCATCGATCATTGGATCGATTGTATTATAAGAGGATTTGTTGTTGAGTTCGCGGTTGACACCTCAGTTAGATATAGCGAGGCAAAGTGACGCTTTTTCAAAGGACCGCGACGTAAGTACGTAAAATATCTGAATACTTGGAGTAAAAAAAAATTGTGCGAAAAATGGGTTATGTAGTTACCTTGATGTTTGGGACTACACAAAGTGGAAAAATTTATAGAAACGAAGGAAATAAGGGTTCGAAGTATAGCCCCTTGATTTCACCATAGTGAAGGGACGAAGAAGGGATAGCGAAGGTCTCTCGTCGAAGTGCTATTCAATTGATAAGACAGGGATTTCTGCGAATACCACCTCCACCCACACCACCTCCATCTTCACCGCCATCACTTTCAACTTCACACATACCACCTCCACCACCATCGCGATTCAGTATGGAAAACACAGTGAAGTTGCCTTTGTTCAAAGGCTTGAGAAATGAGGACACGGATCAATTTTGGTTCATTGTGAGGGATGTATGGGATGTTCAAGGTGTTACAGATGATAACATAAAGAAGGAAACACTGGCTAGTGCTCTGCAAGATCACCGGCTAACCTGGTATATTAAGTACTCTAGCGATAATCCGAATGCTAGAGTAGCAGGCATCTAAACAACACTGAATAGAGAATTTAGCTGGCCTAAATCTGAAGCGTGGTGAATTGTGGGGTTTAAAGAGATCACGATGCTACCAAGTGAGACACCTTGGGAACTAGATCAAAGGCTGAAATGTATGATCTGCGAAGCCAACGTGAATTTGACAGATGGATAGCATCACGAGTGGTTTGTAGCTTCGCTACTACAGCATTGAAGGAGTGCGCTATCGCAACAGAAGATAACAACTCAGGCAGAGGCCTTGGAGATTGCCATGATATTACATGAGACCCTGATGTAGGACACTAATCTAGGAGTTCAGCAGATCCACGTGCAACTAAAGAATATATGCCTTAAGATACAAAGCTTAAAGTAAGATAGGACGGTTCGGCGAGAGGTATGCAAAGAAGCCTGGTGCGTGAAATGCAAGAGTCAGGGTCATGACAAAGACCACTGTCCGATCTTTGAAAATTACCTTGCAGGAGGAGGACTGGTGCCTTTAAGGTTGGAAGCTCAAGCAGGACCTAGCACGGCGCCTACTTTGTGGTGCGCTATCTTTCAAATAGCTGGAAAACATGCCACAGATAATTGCCACTTTTTACAGAAGTATACATAAACTCTGCAATAGTTGTTCTGCAACTTTTGTAGGTCGGTGGTATGTGATGAGCATATTTGCAGGAGCTATGAATTGATGATAGAAATCCCACCTACAAGGTTCAGACCAAAACATGGCCCCTTGACCAAAATGCAGGATGGCGCAGACAATATTTTAGGGGTGCAGACGGGGTCGAGGCGGAGGAGGAACTGGTAGAGGTCGCAGACAATTGATTTGCTACAATTGCAGAGGGCCAAGACACTATGCCCATGATTGCACTAATCCAACGCGACCGTCATGCATGTATTGCACGCTGTTTGACCATGAAATAGAATATTGTCCTATGTTGATAGCCAGGATACATGACAAAGGAGCATTACCACCTCCCTCAACTCAAAACTTGCATATGATGAGGTCTGAGATGCATGAGGAAGATTCGAATGTAAATATAGTGCTCCGAAGTGGAATTGTGACAGGAGATGAAAATGGAAAACAGTTAGAAGACAGTACATGGGTTCACAAAGCCCCAATGAAAGAGGCTGAGTTTGATTTGGAGTGCGCTCGAGAAACCTTAATGGAAGCTAAGAAGAGCTTCGCTGAGGCTCCACTTTAGGAAGCAAGGATAAACCGGAGCCGAAGATGGAACCCTATATGTTGACAACTTTCCTCGAAACTTGTATGAAGTTACTGCGTGACAGTAAGGTTATGAAAGGATTACATGAAATTATCAACAGATGTGTTGGGACTGTGCCAGGAGAACTGCGCATGGCCCGCAAGATCGGAAAGCACAAGACAAGGACGAGATGTGAAATGAGACTCACCACGCAGATCGAAGAATACGAAATGGATCAAGTCATTCTGGATTTGGGATCAGATGCGAATGTTATACTGAAACAGACATGGGAGTGAATGGGGAGACCTACACTGGAATGGTCTTCGATTCAACTAAGGATGGCGAATCAACAGAAAATAATACCCATGGGGTGGCTGCAGGGAATAACCGTGGATATTGAGAGAGTGAGTGTGCTGGCAGATTTTGAAGTAATAGAGATTGTTGGTGACAACAATCCCTACCCCGCACTCTTGGGAATTGACTAGGCTATTGATATGAATGGGGTAATCAATCTGAAGAAGAAAAAAATGATCTTTGAAAAGAAATCATTGCTTGTAATAATACCCCTAGATCCTGCTGAAGGATCGTGTTATACAGAGTTGGTCCGCAACTATGAGAGTGATGATGATCTGGACTGCATCTATAAAATAACGGCGCGAGACCAAGACTGGGTGAATCCCACCGCGGATGGGCAGATTACGTGGGAGCGTGAGAGCTCCTGCACTTCAGATTCTGACAAGGAAATAGAATGCTGGCAGAATCGGTTACATGAAGTAACTACGCTGAATTTCAATATGATGACCAGGTTGTTGTGTTGTGTATCGTCAGAGGTAAGAAATATGCCTACTTATGATGGACTGAATGAGGTAGATATTTTTTTGGATGCATTTGAAAGAGAGGCATTTGAAAGAGAGGTGCCAGAAAATCAATGCTTTCAGGCCTTGGACTGGGCACTGCACGCTACACCCACAAGATGGTGGGGTACACACAAGGGGAGTTTTGATTATTGGCGCGAATGTAGAAAAATTATGTGAACACGATTTGGGAAGCCTAAGATGCGACTGACAGACAAGTACGATGGGCAGAATGATCCGTGCACATGGATGCAGGCCTATAGCGAAAAGCCCCAACTTGAGTAGGTGCCCTTGTACTCCACACTAAAGTATCTTGTCAATAAGCCTGTGTTGGGGGGTCGCATCTACAAATGGCTATTATTGTTCTAGGAATACACTTTTGATGTTGTTGTGAAGCCTAGATGATTGAACGCGGGACTTGACCACCTGTCGTGCATTTAGACAGGTGAGGAATCTACTAATTTGGAGGAAGGATTACTTGACATGTAGATTTTTGTTGTGCACGTCATGGATGGAAATTTCAAAGATATAATACACTTCCTAACAACTGAGACTGCGCTAGAAGGATACTCTTTCCAACAAAAGAAGGAATTAGTGGTGCACACAGCAGATTTCTATGTCATTGTTGGGCATCTATACAAGATGGGGAATGATGAAATACTGCGAAGGTATGTACTTGAGTTTGAACGAAGCAGCATCCTCACGGAAACCCATGGGCGCGTTGTAGGAGGACATTATGTAGGGAGAGAAACTGCACAGAAGATTCTACACGCAGGGTTGTGGTGGCCAACCCTACATCAGGATTCAAAAGCACATTGCAAGGCGTGTGACATATGTCAAAGAACAGGCAGGCCATCACGGAGTGATGAGATGCCTTTGAATCCACAAATGATGCTGCAACCTTTTGAAAAGTGGGCAATAGATTTTGTAGGACCGATTCAACCACAAGGAAAGACAGGTGCAAGGTACATTATCACTACGACAGAGTATTTGACTCGTTGGGTAGAAGCGTAGCCGGTGAAGGATTGCACGGGCATGACGACCGCAAAGTTTCTATTTGAACATGTACTGACACGATTTGGATGCCCAAAGATTTTGATGAGTGATCGAGGTACGCAATTCCTGAATGAGACGATCAACGCACTAACGGAGGAATTTCACGTGTATCACCAGAAGAGCACACCTTGTCACCTGTAGGCTAATGGGATAGTGGAGGTGTTCAATAAAGTACTGGAGACCGCGCTGACCAAGGTATGCAATGCTTAGCAAAGTGATTGGGACTTATGCATAGTTGCAGTACTATGGGCTTATCGGACAATGTGAAAGAAGTTAACAGGATAAACACCCTTTAGACTGGTATAAAGGGTTGAAGCTGTGATGCCTATGGAATACCTCATGCCTATTTTGCGCATAGCAGTGCTCAGAGATATGACGGATCGCGAAGCCCTAGAAGAGAGGCTCGCGTAGTTGGATGAGCTGGAAGAAGAATTTTTTTTGGTTAGATTTCACCAGCAGGTCCAAAATTAGCGCGAAAAGGCATGGCATGATTTACATATTAAGTTGTGTACCTTTAAGGTGAATGACTTGGTGCTATTGTTTGATAGTAAGTTTGATAAATTTCCAGGGAAACTTAGAATTCATTCACTAGGACCGTATGTTATAAAGGAGATTACCGATGGTGGCGCGGTCCAACTGGTTAAGTTAAATGGAGATCCCTTCCCAAGAAAAGTGAATGGTAGTCATTTGAAACCATACACAAGTGGCCCGTCAATCTGACTAGCTGACAAAAGCACAGTCAAAGCACTTCAGTCAGCTGAAAGGAGGCGCGGGACTATAAACTACACTACCCGGGAGCTGCACGATGTCAAGACTGCGCGAAGCATCGAAGTGTCACAGGGTTCGCGACAACACGATGACCGTTGCGCTCACATGTAGGTCTGCTGGAAAGTGACCGTTAAAGTCACTATTCACGATTTGATGGTTGGGTTGAGGCCAAATGGAGTGGGTGACAGGCATTCAAGGCCAACTTTATGTGTTATATTCTTGAAAATCTGTCGCCAATATAGCATTAATGGACCAAATGTGGGGGGAACGTTTGAATTCAAATTCAAAAGGTCCTCTAAATTACAAATGGTTGTCGAACGAAAAACACTTGGAATTTTGAGAACTGAGTTGTTGCGCTATCAAGTGTGCATGAACCTTTCAAACTTTGAAGCTTTGAGGGCAAGTTCAATGTTTGAAACATTGCCGAAGGAGACGCAAGACCTCCTAACTAGAATGATGTTGAAACCCAAGGAAGCCGCACAGGAAATTGCGGAGGTGGAAGCCCCATAGAGCACTGGAATAATCATTGAGGTCCTAAATTACCCCGCACGCCAAGACCTAAGAAGGATAAGCAGGCCATGATCCCAGTGCATGTCTCACCACGAAACCCATAGAGGACCAAGCTCACATTGTAGGAAAAGGGGAAGGCCATTAATCTGGAGGTCAATGATGAGGAGTTTGAAGAAATCCTACTAGAGGAGGAGGGCAAAGAAATGAAGGTTGAAACTCAGGATGCAGACCCTATTACCAGGCTGTCGGAATATGTTCCTCCGTGCAAGGGTAAAGCTAAGGTGCCAAAGGACAGAGATGAGAGCAAGAGCTCTCTACAAACTCCGCTACTCCCAAACGATCTTGTTTTTGAGGGACCGTACTTGGGGCAGGTTCCTGTGTTGAAATTTGAATATTGGGACCTCGTAGACCATGAGAAGTTCCCACATTTAGCCACTGGGAAGCTAATGCGCCAGAGGCTTAACGAGACTACTGGAACAATTCAATTGGAGCTGTGTACTTGGTTCAGAGGTGTAGAGAAAGCCGTGTCGCTTAAACTGCTCTAGGTGTCGCATTGCCACTGCGCCCCAGTGTCTGTCTTCATCATTAGGCAGCAGCTCTGCTTGGTGCATGATGGGTGTTTGTGGCTGGAGGAGCCCATTCCCATCACAGACCATCTGATTCACCAAATTACATGGCTACCTTGCTTAGGGGAGGATCCAACTAATATTATTGAAGGAAAAGTTAGCGAGTTAGCCCTCGCGGAAGCAATGAATAAGAGGTTCAAGTTGGAGAAGAAGCAGCGAGGCTATGCCATCTCCAACATTAACAACCTTGTAGTCAAGGTAATGACACAAATCCTAGCAAGGAAGGTGATGTGGAAGTGCCGCGCAGATGAGGTGCCTGTGCCCGTGGTTGCACTAGCAGCCCAATGTGCAGAAGGAGTCCAGTTCAACTGGGCGAACTATCTATGTGGCGATTTCCTTGCGAACTATCACAAGGCATAGGAGCAGGGCAAAATATTTCACTACGCATGGCTCCTATTGTCAATAGTATTGGTGGCATGGGAGCTGCATGAAGACAACCAGTTCCCTTCGGTCGCGCCAGACCTTCGAGAGGTAGTGAAGTACACTTTGCTGTGGGCAACCAGGGATGCGCATCGTATCAAAGAAAGCAAGTTATTTTGGATACTAATGGATATGAATATCCAAATGGGGATCAATCGCAAGCCGTGGTTGTCACCCATAGTTTATGCCAATTTACAGAGCTTTGCAGAGTTCAAAGCAGATTTTCACCATGTTTTTATCAGGGCGTGGAAGGACCCTACGAAGACATGGCATAACCTATCGTACCTGGCAACATATGATGTGATCTTCACAGTCCTTGAGTCTTGGTTGTTGGAGTGGCGTGCTCTAGCTAGCTCCGTGGTTGAAACGGACAAGTCCGCCGCATAGTGCAAGAAGGAAGAGACAAAGCTTCGAATGGATTAGTTGGCAGAAAAGCGCAGAAAAGAGGAAGCAACAACTAAGGCCCAGATAATGCGCAACACTACGAAGCTAGCGGAACAATAGAAAATAAGAGAAGAAGAGCGTGAAGGGCAGAAGTCAACTTCGCCCGAACCTGAAATAGAGACAAAACAAGGTGGCGTGAACCCCCAGACGACATCCACCCAACTCAAACATCCGCGACCACGAGAGCAGACAGTGCCGCAAAAGAAAACAAAGGCCTCAAAGACGTCTTTCGACCCAATCACCCTCACTGAGGGGAATTTGCATGACATCGGCGAAACAGTGAGGGATGTCATCGCAAAGGCCCTCCAAAAATTTGAAGAACAACAACAGTTGGTATTAGGCGCTCTTAAGATAGAGTTGCAGGAGTTGCAGGTTCGCACTCCATAGGCCGACACAGTGTCCACCAACCTTGCAATCGACACTTCAACTGCCGAGGAGATGTTGTGCACAAGGGTGACCAACACGATAGTGCTACCAGATGGGGAACTTACTACAAAGAAGGAAGTTGATAGACCCATGGTGAGCAGTTTGAAAAGGGTAGGGTTCAATGTGGTCATGCTCCCTCGGGAGACGCTCTACCTCTTACAAGATGGAGTCACCGCAGAATTTCAGGCCAGGTAGAGTTGCGTTCTACAAGTAATGAGCGAGCAGTGCATCAACATTGAGCAGTTGGGCATGCAGCACAACGAGGCAGTGGAGTAGAACAAATAGATAATACAGGTCCTAGAGGAAGCCTTACAGATGGTCCCGAAGTTGGACATTCAAGTAGAAGAACCGGTGGAGGTGCGCGTCTAAAAATTGGCCATAGGGGTGCGTGACGCTCAAGCAAAGATGGCCAGGTTTCAGCTGGAGCTGAACCTGCATATCGCAGAACTGCAGTTGAAGGCTCAGCCTTCAACTCCGTCAGAGATCAGGGAACAACGTACCACCGTGGTTACAGCGACAAAAAAAGTAGTTGACAATGTAGTGGCAGACTGCATGGAGCTGTTCGAACAGTCATTCGAGGTCCTAACCACCCTGCAGGAGGACCTGAATGTAGAGTGCCTGGAGACAGAGGCGTGTGAGCTACAACATAAGTATGACGAGGTAAAAGGGACTGTGCAGACAGTTTCCCTTACACAGAGGCTTCCAAAGATGCAGGAGGCAAAGGTGCTCAAGGAACAAGTGGATGCTGCTCGGCATAAGGAAGCAGTCTTAAAAGCGTGCCTACAACCGTGGATTGATGAGGCTTATGCGATCACAGCCTCCATTGAAGGGAAGCTCGCGAAACTACAGGTAGCTCAACAAAATATTCAGAGCTGCAATTCAGCAACAGTCACCGAACAACGCGTGGAAGAAGTCTAGCAGGTGGCCACTTAGTGCATTGTCAATGTTGCGATGATCCAAATAGAGTTGGGAGGTCTTCACGATAAGATCTCTGCACCTACAGAGTGACTCAAGGGCGAGTCATGATGTTTTTGTTGGGGACCTATTGGGCACGAGATCCCCCAAGGGCAGTTTTGGGGCTTAAAGCCCATATTTTGGTCCAACTTTTGTAAAGACTCTACATTTTGTGGTCACAGAGCGCGTAGATGTTAAAGAGTCATAGGGTTGTCCACCCTTATTTTGATAATGTAATATCAGTTGTAAAAGATCTACCCATGGTCTGCAGACCACGGGATTGTATAAATAGAGCTAAGCTCTAAGTATATAGAAATCTCGACACAACATGAAGAATGATATGATGTATGAGAGATAGCTCTGAGTAGAAGTCTAAGTTTTGAGTCGTAGCATAGGTAAAGGCTCTGCAGTTGAGTGCACAGAGGCCTAGAAGCCCGCAACTGAGTGCGTGGACCCCTGCACCTGAGTGCGTAGGGTGAGTCGAGTCTATAAGCATATGAATTATCAATAAAGAAGAGTATTCTATAATTTCCGCATCTTTATTTCCTATTTATGCATCTGTTACATTGGTAATGAGTTTCACTTCTAATGCTTATATGATATGTGAATGTGTATAACTGTATTGGTTAAGTGAACTCAAGTAAGACCATCTGTTTATGGGAAGCTAACTAAGATCTGTTAATAAGACAAGTAAGATACTTAGCATAGTTTGGGAAATATCACAGTTTGCTGCCTTAGCAGTGCGAAAGCATATCAGCCCCTGGTTAGGGATGCGCAAAGGCCAATTGTAACATTTCACGAAGGTACTAAAGGGTGGAACACATGGATAAGAAACCTGCAAAGGCAGGTATAGTTGGAATAAACCAACATCACATCCATCTCAAGGGTGCGGAAACTTGGTTCCAACATCCCCCCATACTGCTTCGAGTGAGACTTCATTCCGCGCTCTGTGGACTGATGTCGAAAGGGCTAGTAATGTAGAGATTTGTTTGGCTAACTAACGTTGAACCCGGGTCGGGCCCCCACAAGCCAACAATTATGATTTCTTTATTATTGATTTAATGATTATGAAAGGACTCTTCGAATGACTTCATCATAGAATGTTCTTGAACAAGGAGGCACATAATTATGTCCATCAATAACTCCAAAAGTACAAGAATATTAATAGGCCACACTCCATGCATCACTTCGTCTCTAATCATCTATTTATACTGAAAAAAGGATCTCTTTCCAATGAAGAGAGGTTACATTTTTCAATTATATTTTTATTGGCCTATAAAAAAAGTTAAAAGACACATAAATTTGTAATGAATGTTAAGCATAGAGTATGCGTTAAAACTAATGAGCACAAAAACACCCACTATGCATAAATGTTACCTATTGGGCTCAAACGAAACTAGTGGTGGGTATAAACTTGGACTTAAAAATTGTAAAATAGACTTTTTGTTATAATAAATGCAATTTGGAACAATGTATCACATCCTTGGCGATGGATAGATGACATGGCCATTAGGTCATAGAGCATGACATGTATAGTCAATGTAAAGAAATGGGAGTTCTAGGAAATGAAATATGCAAACGTGAATGCTTTTGCACCGAAAGGTAGATTATAGCCTGCCATGGGAGAGATGTTATAGTGGCATATTAGATGAAGTATTAAATTCAAAAAGAGTAATAATATAACATAAGGTTGTTCTATTAAAAAGAAATAGTAATAGTAATAAAAAAAAATGATTCAATTAAATTTGTGACTTTTTTTCCAAAGTCAATTCAATTTGTTATATTGTACTTTTATTTTTATTAATAAAATTACAAGGAATTTTTTCGAGAAAAATCTATAATATATTTTCACATTAAAATAAATTTAAATAATAATTATTATATTTAGTAAGCATTCTCTAATTAATAAATATTTAAATTTCAATTTAATTTATAACATATAATTAGAAATAAGAATGCTTATATATATATGAGATATCTTTTACATATAAGTTAAAATAATGATTCATATTCATAATATTTTTCGAGAACTTTATATTTAATTATTTAATTAAACATATAAAAATTATATTTGCAATTAACTCAATTTTCTTTTTCTTAAGTGTGTTCTCTCTCTCCACACAATGCATTTCACAACAAAAAATAAAATTATATAATAATAATAACAATAACAATCTTCAAAAAAATATCATATATTATTATATATAATATATATATATATATATATATATATATATATATACATATATATTATTAAAAACTAGTGTAAATCCATCTTAATTCTAGATCTACCAAACACTGAGAGGAATTAAATCTTTGGAGGTGCTTTCCTCAAGTTTTCACTCAAAAAGAGGTTTGCATCTTGAGACATTTGATCTTTCTTAGTGTTTAATAGTTGCAATGGATCTATGTTGTTTAACAATTGTTAACATAGAAAAAGAGCAAGCGGCTCAATAATGTAGGTTGGCCTACCCTAGTGGAAATAACTTATTTTGGGCATGCAATGTAGGTTGGCATACCCTAGTGGAAATAACTTATTTTGGACATGCAATAGTGATATCAAGCCTTTAAAATTAATGACTCATGAAGAACATAAATATTGGTTTTTTTGGATGCATAAATGGATTCAATGCTCTCAAAAAGCTCTGTACATTTAGCTTATGCAAATCTCATAACTCAAACTTCTCGTTCGAATGAATCCTTGTCAAATTTCAGACAAAATTGACTACAAAATATACCTGAAAAAGAGCTAAAAATAGAAGATTTAGACTACATCCTTATATAATATATTCTTTTAAAAAAATTGAAGATAAATTAAAAAAAAAATATTGTTTTTTAATAGATGTATATATTTATAAATTTAAATATTTGAATAATAAGATATAATCATATAATCATATTTTCTTGAGAGGAGGATTTTTTAAGGTTTTCGACTAGGGTTTCTTCTAAATAGACATCCATGGCAAGTTCCACGGGGATCAACCCCAACGTTAAGTCGGATTGTCTTAGGAGTTTGTAGGAATGTTGGATTGATTGGCAATCCCTTCCAAACTCTTCATCATTAGTGTCCTTTCCAGAGTTAAACTGGAGGTAATGGAGATTTTGGTCACTCATAGAAACCAATGCTTGGAAATTCAAGGGAATTGCCTACCAAAAGCAGTGGAAGATCCAAAGTATAAGGTTAGATATGACAAGATTACAGAATACATGCAATATATGCAAGATCGTGCTATGATCTGCAAGTTCATTAGATTATGGTCCTATGAAAAGTCCCTAATCAGTTGGATAAATGAAACCTCAATGTACAAATAAATCTAGAGCTAGGAGTAAAAGGGTTCTTCGCAACAATTTTTTCCATCTTGGAATATAGAATGAGGGTTTTCGAAGGAAGGCCTTACTTTTTTAATAATGATGGTCTCTTCATGTGATTTTGGAAAGGGTGATACAATCCTACGAAGCAAGATTTCCTTGTTGCCTTGTTATTGGGAATTTCATTGGTAGATTTTTCAAGGTTTATGACAAAATTAAGAGAAGGAGATACACATCCTATGCAAAGATCTATGTTTGTATGTATATTTCACATCCTCTTCCAATTTCAATAGACATTTATTATCAAGATAATCTTTGGAAATAGACACTAGATTATGAAATTGTCTCATTTAGATGTATACGTTGTCATGAATATGGGCGTATTTTTAGAGATTGTCTTGTGATTGCAAAATATTTACCAACATATCGATTAACTCACAAAGGGCAAGAGGATTTGGAAAATCCCCCCAAAGGAAAAGAAATTGGAGACCTCAAGGAGCCACAAAATTTGGTAAAAACCCCAAATCTAGAAACAATTTTGTGTCTCTCTCCTCTTCGAACGAGACCCTGATGCAAGAAGTTAATAAATCAGTCCCCCAACCAGCTGTTGGAGGTATTCCCAAGTCTTTGTTGCCCCTAACAAAGCTCGAGAAAAAGAATCCATAAGGTAATAAACTTATCTTAGTCATGGAAGAGGAGCCAATTATCTTAGTCATGGAAGAGGATGATACTGAAGACCTCCTAGAAGACATGGATCTAGATGTTCCATGCATGGTTGGTTTGGGAAAAGCATGCCTCAATAAAGATCCACAATCCATGCCAATTCATCAAACAAATAATGCTCAATCTGGTTTGATTTCTTCAAATCCCCATTTAGGAGTTCATACACAATCTTTCAAAGACCCCCACAAGATGTTCAAGGAGGAGAGAAAAAAGGGGCATGAGAGCATTAAGGCCTTGGTCCCATAAGATGGATAAAAGTTAGTCTACTTAGAGAAAATCATTCTAATATTAGAGGAATTTCCTACTCAATCAAAAAAACACTAAAGCTCCGCCCAAAAAACACTAAAACTTTCATTCTGAATCTTTAGAGAATAAATATGTTCTTTTTGTAATTATTGTTATTTTCAAGTCTCTAAATATTTGCTATAAAATAGTAGATTTCCTAACATCTTTATTGCTAAATCAAAATTAATAATCCTTTTATGATAAATGACAATTTTTAAACTTTAAAAAATTATGATACATGTAATTTTTCACTTATTAATGAAAACTCTCGAAAAAAATATAATATTAATAAAAGTATTATATATAATATATATTAATATATTATATATATATAATTCTTCTAATTTCTAATTCAAATCTTAGAATAATTAAATTTTAATAATTTTTTTTTTTTAATTTTTTAATTATAAATCTGTGTTATATAATATATATCATATATATATATATATAATTATATATATAAATTTATAGATTGTCCCATATCAGGCCTCAGTTAAAGTTGGGAAATCTTAACGATTTTAGAGCATTGTGCACGTCCCGTAATATGCAGGCCCTATTAAACCTCCTCACTTTCAAGTCGATGTGCAAAAAACAATTTATAATATGCCAATTTCGAATTTTTTTAACTTATAAAAATAATTATATAAGATACTTCAAAATGTTAAAAATTTTAGAATTTTTTTGTAGAATTATTTTTAATACAATAATTTTTTATTATCATTAAAAAGAAATAATATATATTTACTATTATATTAAAAGAAATAACGATTCCCATCTGAAGTAATATAAAATCAAATTTAAAGAAATAAAATTAAGATTAATATACTATTAAAAGAAATTAATTACTAAATCTATTTTAAACATAGTTTATAAACATTAAGTGAATTAAATTTATAATGTGTAAAACATTTTTAATACAAAGGAAATATATAAATAAAATTAAATTAATTTAAAATTTTAATCTTTCTTGATAACTAATGAATCCAAATTTGAATAAACTACAAAAATATGTAAATAAAGTTTAACTCAAAAATATATCACCTGAAATGAAATGTGATTGATGCCTCATTAATTTCTTTATATTATTACATTTGGTTTATTATATTGAGGTACAATTTCAATTTTAAATATTATTGTGATGATGATATGGAATTTGGTATTATTATTTTTTAATTCTTTTAGATAATGTTTGGTATTATAACATTAAATCCTCTTTATAAATTATACAATATTTTCAGTGTAATTTTTTTATTTTTTTTGTAAATTAGACTAATTCTATTAAAAAGAGAAGAGTATAGTACAATCAAGCTTGCATGCAAGCGTAGCAGAAAAGCAAGGGGGCCCAAGGAAATAGGCAGCGCCATGCTCCTTGGCTAAGAACTAGGAGAGGGCAAATGAGAACATGGAATAACAAAGAACCGAAACTAAGCAGAGAGAACTACCCTGAGGGGATTGTTACTGTCACACGACTTTTTTTTCCTTTTTTTTTGCTTACTTTGACCCATTCAGTGGAATTTGGCTGAGCCGAAACCAATTGAAGACTGTTCTGCCCTGGCGATGGAGCATCCTTCTCAGAATCTGAGGAAGAAGTGAGATTAGCACGTTTCTAAGAAATCTGAGAGACGGAGGGGATTGCCGGATCATCCAAGGGAGCATCCCGCGGAGTCTCAGCGTTCATTCCGTCTGCAGCTATTTCCTCTTCATCTGAACTGGTGGAGTCTGAATCTTCCATAGGCAGAGGAGGTGCACATGGGTTCCAACTTTTGGACTTGGGCTTGTGCTTAGGAGTCTTCCTTTTGTCGAGGTACTGGGGACAGGAACTTTGGAGATGTCCTTTTTGATGACAATGGCGGCAGCGGAAAGCTGTGTTCTCGTAATCCAAGGTTTGAGTCTAATGGAAATCTCCATACTTGAGATTAATTTGATCCGGCAGTCCTCTGCTTATATCTATTTCTGCATAGAATCTTCCATAAGTGTAGAGTCCATTTTCCTTTCGTGAAGAGTCTACAGCCAGGTAGCTTCCTAAAGTATCTGCAATTGCTATGAAGACCGAAACGTGCCGAAGATGCCATGGAAGGCTCGGGAGCCTGACCCAAATGGGAGTTTTGGTGATAACCGCTGTGGAAGGGTCGAAGTCTGGAAACCAAGGAGTAAGAAAAAGCCCTGCCGAGCCCCAAAACCAAGGGCCTCCCGTTAAGGCCTTCTGATAGTCTTCTTCTCTGTCAAAAACCACAATGAAGATTCCTTTTGAACATAAGTGTATCTCGCTTTTTTTAGTCCAATTGGTGTGAATCCATTGGTATAGATCTGATGTGCGATGCCACAGCCCATTGAATCTGCATACAAGTGCGGCTTCTGTATAAAGTTGATATCGATCATCAATCACAGAATAGGAGAGATTGATTGAAGGAATATCCTCTGATTTGTCTACCAGAAAGGGCTTTGGAGCCCCATATGGATGGCCTGCTGATGGAGTAGGCTGTGAATGGGTAGCATCTTTGTGGATAGCATCTTTATAGGAGAATGAAGGGGCAGAGGAGGACTGCCTAAAGGAACCACCTCTCAAACGAAATGTAGCCACAATATAGGCATCGTTTTGAATACTGTAATAGGAAAGAGGAAGGGTATTCATGAGTTGCTTACCCTTGTATAGCAGTCTGATGTAATGGGAGGGGATTCCTAGCCGGCTTTCAAGATTTTGCACAAGGTCCTGCACAAGATCCGTAGCGCATGCCCATTGCATTGTCGTCTTGCCCGAGAGATTGATTTGGATTTGAAAAGCGAGTGATTCTTCAAGCAGATCTGGTACAGACTTGGCCCCTGCTGCCTTGTTCAAACAGATCCCGGATTCCTTTGAACCGTGGCGAGAAGAGGGAGTAACTTCTTCTCTGCATTTGGCTTGTTCGCCCCCGGCTACGCAAGCATTAAATTTGCATGGAAAAAATACTTGGAATCCTCTTGCCGGAGTTCCAACTCTTGCATAAGATACTTGGACCATTTTATAGAAACCTGTTGCCATGGCCGATTTCTACGGCTGCTGGACGTTCGGCTCATGAGCCCTCCACATTGCTTCCAGGCAAGCTTCCCTATTTTTGTCACGACAGCAATTCCATAGAGCCGAATCTATCAAGTTTGCAGTGGATTGAGAGGTGTAGGTTAACTGTAGAACGACAACAGTTTTCCTTTGTGTTCCAGAAGCTTGATCCGCCGCTCCATATTCCAGATCTTCAATAGATCTCGCGTCTGCCATAAGAGGGTAGTGATTCCTCAATCGCATGTAGTCTTCCTTCCCATTTTGATACTTCAGCTGCGCGATGAAAATCTTTGTCCAGTTGATTCCAGCGGCAGCAGGGCAAGCTACAGTTGTGGTGGCCATTTTCTGCAAACCCTCTTCAAAAAATTGAAACCGCCTCTGAACTCGCATCTGTTTCTTCCATCCTGGGGGAGCTGGAAGCTCGACGGAAACAACTTCAACGGAGTCTGCTTGTGCTTCCATCTCGGGTTCCTTCTCAACATGCTGCTGCTCCTTCTCGGCTGGGCTAGACATGTTGCGAGTTCGAATCGTACAAGCTCCAACTTCTTTCTCCGTCAGAATGCAAATTATTATTATACCTCTCTCCACTATTTTTATTTTCAGTGTAATTATTAAAAACAGAAAGAAAATTAATTTGAATAACCTTACCAATAAATTTTACAACATATTTCACAAGATTAAAGTTAGTTGGAACAAAATTTTCATTATAATCTTGGACATTGATATTGTTTGTTTTTATGTTCAATATAAAGAGACTTTTTTGGAACAAAATTCTCATTATAACTTTCTAACATTGATACTATTTGTTTTAAAGAGAATTCAAGGAGAATTTCACCTAGGTAGTAAAAGCATAAGTAATAAACCTCTAAAGTTTAGTTTTTTTTGGGTGGAAGTAGTTCTATTAAATGCAAAGATATGATAACAAGAATGTTGAGATAATTTTCATTATTTTATTAATGATTTTTCTTTTACTTTTTTGAAAATTTCTAGTACATTAAAGTAGTAACTAAAATTAAATGATGGTTAGAACACACAAAATTAAATTAGTTATCATCATTCAACGTCAATAGACTACTGTAATTGTTCTAAAAGTCCCTCTCCATCCATGCATAATATTCCAGTCACATGCATAGATAGGGCTGTGATGAAAACTTTGAGTTCTATGAGTCGTTTATGAATTGCAATCTTTTATTTTATTGTCTTATACTTTAATTGCTTATATAGTACAAATTAATAATAAAAATAATGTATTTAACAATAAAATATATTTTAATTTAACTATATTTAAACTAAGTTAATTTAACTATTTTAATTTAACTATATTTTAATCTAATATCACACATCCATATTTTCCCATGAGAGGCTTTCTGGAAGGTAACTGTACATTTTGTCAAAAGAAAATTATATGTTTACATACAAAACTATGCAAATAATAGATTAAAATGAACAAATATGATATTAAAGTTTATGAAAGAATCATCCACAAATAGAGTTATCATTATCTCTGTGGAGAGATAATGCAATCATTAAGAATCTTACTATTTTAATTGTAATTTTTGTTAATACAAAGTTGTATCTCTTTATTATTTCTTACTCTAATCTAACTATATTTAAACTAATCAAGAATAATTATATTGTATTCTTCATTTAAATGTGGATGCTAGCTCGATTAGTGGACATTATAGTTAAATGTTATATGTTTGGGTGGTTGAGGAGAATGATGAACCCTAATCTTTTTGTCGTCGCCTCCCTTCCATCAGCTGCCGTCTGGCCTTTGCTCGGCCCTGCAGAAGATGGTGATGCAAGTTTCAGAGGGGCCCCGACTCCATTCAAGACAAACCCAGTGAATATGATCACGTGCAGCCCTATGAAGAAAAAAGAGAAACATGCATGGGATGGGCTCACAGCAAGCTGCGCTTGCACTGCAGTAGATATGGCGGTAGACACTCTCCATCTGCAAGTTGTTGGTAGCTTTGCAATGAGGATGAGGACGGCGCCTGGCCTCGAGGGACTTCTACAGGCCACCAAGATTTTGAATGCTTTGACAGGCAACAAATCAAACTTGAGGGTTCCAGATTAACCCTACATCCCAATAGCTTATGGATCTAACACGACATCGCCAGGACCCCACGCGCAATATCTATCATGGAGCAAGGTTGCGTTTTTTCTAGCTAGCCCCTACACCCTAACAGTCCATTGTTCCAGAGGGCCTCCATAGAGTTCACCAGTCAGCAAATCCCTAGCTCCAAAGGAAACATCATCAAAAAATAATCGTCTAGGAGCTTCCAAAGCACGAGATTCCTCTCATCTCAGTTTTGCAAAGGAGAATAGAAGTCTAATCACTCTGCCTCGTTCCAGATCTAAATCATGCTCCTTTCTGGCAAAACTCTGCTACAATAGGTGAGCTCTTCGGATCTAGTGCAGGACGTCAAGCAAATCCTGGAATTTAGGCTAGGGATTCCCTTTGCATTTCACCGACTCCTCCATGAAGGTAAACAACTTGAGGATCTTTACCCCCTTTATTTTTACAACATTAAGAGAAATGCCTCCATCATTTTTAACGTTCGTTTGAGAGGGGGAGCTGTGGGACAGTCATCTTCAGCTGCGACTTTTTCATACAAAGATGCTATCCATGCTGAGATGCCCAAGAAAACAGCTCCACCAGCTCAGGCTCCCAAACCTTTTTTGGTGGACAAACTGGAGGAAACCCCTTCCATTGAAATAATGCATCCAACCCTGAATGAGCAAATCCAAAAGTATTCAGAGCATGCCATTATTTTCAGGTTCAATGGGCTATGGCCACGCACAACAGATCTCCACCAATGGATTCACTCTAACTGGACCAACAACTACAAGGTTCTCTTCTACTCAAATGGTTTCTTCATTGTAGTGTTTGCTTTTAGTGAGGACTACCAAAAAGCATTAACTGAAGGCCCATGGTTCTAGGGTTCAGGAGGTCTATTCCTCACCCCTTGGTTCCCAGATTTCCATCCCTCTACAACAATCATCACCAAGCTCGCCATCTGGGTCAAACTTCCTAATCTCCCCGCGCATCTTTGGCACTTTCCTGTATTCCAAGGGATCGACAATACTCTAGGCCGCTTTCTAGCCACAGACACCTCTAGGGGGGGAAGGTCATATACACCTTCGCTAGAATCTGTGCAGAAATAGACATGAGAAAAGGTCTACCTAATCAGATTAATCTCAAAATTGGAGACTTCCATTGGACTCAGACTCTGGATTACGAGAACACAACCTTTTGCTGCCGAAATTTCCATCACACAGGGCCCCTTGAGAGCTCTTGTCCCTCGATGCATGCCCAAAAGAAGAAAGCCAATCCTAAGCCGAAATCCAAAAGCTGGAAACCTCATGACCCTCCCCCCATGGATGATTCTAATTACAGCTCAGATGAAGAGGAAGGGGATGCAGAAGGAATGGACGCAAAGCGGGCACAGGATCTGCCGTCGGCTAGTCCTGAGGATTCTACTGACCCACCAAACTCACAGAAAAGAACTCATGAGTCCTCTCCCTCGGATTCAGACAAGGAGACCTCTCTGTCAGCCCAGCTCAGTTTGCAAATCATGCCAGTTCAGCAAAGTCATCTTGGTTGGGTCAAAGTTGGTAAAAAGAAAGGAAAAAAATGTCGAATAGTTGATTCTACCCACCTTGAGTATAATCCTCTGTTCTGCTCTTGTTACTTTGTTCTTCTTCTTACTTCTTGTTTAGCGGTGGTCTCTTCTTGTTATCTCTTAGGGGCCGAGGTGGATAGTCTATCATTTCCGGCTGCCCATTTTCTTGCTTCTCTTGGTTGTAACTTCATATTGTATCATACATCCTCTTAATAGAATTAGTCTTTACTGAGAAGAAAAAAATGTGGATGCTACTTCATATTTTTCAAAGGTCAATAATTAAACTAAGAAGCAGGAACGCTAACTATGCTGCCTTTTTAAAAGTTCACTTAAATAAGCTTTCAAAAATTGCAATTCGAAACATACGAGACTTTATGTTTTTCGTTGTCCTTGTCATTTAGTTAAAACATAGTAGGTCGAGGAGCTTTCATACCTTAAAATGATGTTCTCCATAAAAAAAATCCTTTGTCATTTGCACACTTCATGACAGAGATTTATGCACACATTTACGCCGTTCTTGTTTTGATAGACAGCGTCAATCCCAATTTGTAAAAAATTTAGAATGTTTACCCCACATTTCAGCACTTCCTTCTCCGCTGATATTTGAAAGTGACACACTTGGCCTCTTTTTATAAGTGTGTAATTTCCACTTTTTCTTCACAGGAGGGGAATTCAAGTTGCTTTCACACTTTTCTCCTCAACATCTCACGATCTTTGCTTTTTTTTTTTGTGAGACTAAAAAAAATTGAAGTGCTGCTCTCTCTAGAGCCTTATGTGACTTGGTGTTCTGATACCAAACAAATAATGGAGAGAAATCATGGAGCAAAGATTTCTCTTCTCAATATTCAAAATAGCTAAATAGAGTATATTGAAGACATCAACAATAAATGATTGGAGTAGAACTTGACTAAACTAAAGTAAAATTGAACTGTTTATGATGCATAGCAGATAAAAGAATAAAATTTAATGACACCTAGTAAACAATGAGATTAATATCTCAACATAAATAAACAGAGATGGTTCTTGAATCACAACAACACATGGCTAAGACATTTTCTTGGAACAATGTCTTCTCAACAATTAATGTGAATCACAAGATAATCATGAACAATTTCATCTTCCAAGATGTTGGCAACTACGCATAAAAAGTAGAATTGCAAAATAACAACCTCAAAGTTGAATATATCATAGCGCTTCATTTCATCTTCTAAGATGTTGACAACTACACATAAAAAGTACAAATGCAAAATAACAACCTCAAAACTGAGTATATCATTGCTCAACCTCATTTTTTTATTTTGTGATCTAGTATATCACAAGAAGTCTATAATGGCAGTGGCCATGTGTTGCGGTAAGTTTTCCTTATGGTTGAAAGTTCGAATTTTGTGTAACATTGTATCTAGAGTTAAACTATTTTTTATTTCATTGTTTATTTAAAAATGTTTACATTGAGTGGTTTTTTTAATGTTGAAATATTTAACATTTGGACTAAATATATGCTTTGTTTGAATCTGACGCCATTCCTTATATTTCCTTTGTTGTGTTGGGTTATTCCCAATACACCAATTTGTCGATATTTTTTTCGCTTCAACCCTTACAAACAACACCAATGTTCTTTGCCTCTATTACATCTATCAGTAACTATTTAAGAACTCAAAATTGTTTATCCTATCCCACTATAAGGTGATCTTTAATCAATTTCATATTTTCAGAGATGGCTGGAGTAATAGCGTTGTGGGAATGCAATCCATGCAACTCATATTTTGGTTATAACCATAAACGACTATACCTAATATGTGATGACATCTTGAATGTACCCCATACCAAACACAATACACACGATTCTTGCTTGGAATCCTTATTCAGAGCCTAATTGATCCATCGCTTCATAAAAAACTTGCACTGTATTAAACCAACAGAAATACCATGACCACTATCCAAAAAAAGACAATGTGAAAGCAAGAGCAAAAATGTTTTTAATCTAGTGAATGCAAATTAAATATGTAACAATCCAAAAAACCAATTGTGTCGCATCGAGTGTCCCATCCATTTTTAGCAGAAAAAATTCAGAAAAGGGTTCCGATACTAAATTTGGGAATTGTATGATGCGGCAACAACCATTTTTGGTGAACATTAAAAAAGGGGACTAGCTGCATTATTCATGTAGCACGCTTATTCGTATACCTAAAATAATGAAAAATACTTTAAGATTTTTTTACTAAGGGGAGGGAGATCATGTCCTTATTAATATAAGATTACTTGTGATATCAATAGCTTTCTTGACAACTAAGATGAGCTATGAGCTATTAACTAATTCAAAATGCAATCTTATGTTGGTTGTGGAACTTGATTGTCTTTTTGATTTAGAGGTCTTTATTTGAAAAAAATGTATAACCCAGAAAAACTGTACATCCCTCCATGCGGAAAGGTGCACGGGGCTTGTCTCCTCAGCCCTAACAGAATCGAAGCATGGTAGGATTTAGCCCCTATAAACAATTTAGAGAAAATAATCATCGTATCGTAAACAAGATGACTAAAAAGTGGAAAATGTTATAAGATGGTCTTGTTTGGTAAGTAACTGAAAGAGTTTTGAAAGAACTAACCCTAGCCGCCTCCCATTTTTAATGTGAATTTTGAAATTTATTATGCAACAGTCCTCCACATAATAAACTTCCGCGCACAAAGACCTCTGCAGAGCACTAATTTAAAATTAAATTATTATTATTTATTAAAAACTAATCTAAAATTATTACTATTTATTACAAAGCTTCAATTGTTTTTATGATAATATTCCGGCACGAGGCCTATCATCATGATTGTGACGTAAAACAGTGAAATATCTTGTGCTTTTTTCACTTACATATCCACTCACAAGATTCAATATTATCTTATGCTTCAAAAAGGGACCGCTAGATGAAAGATTAAAACAATGAAGTTCTATGTAGACCAATTTTCTTTAAATTGGAAAGTACTTCGAGCTTGTTCAACTAGGGGAGAGAGATCGCGTCTTTATTACTCTAGCATTACATATTAAATCAATAGATTTTCGTTCTAACATTACATATTAAATCAATAGATTTTCGAATGGTCAGGGTAAACTACAACTTATTAATTTCCTTAATCTTACATGCTGATTATTGTATCGCAATTATGGACAACTTGTCACCTGCTTACTTCAA
This sequence comes from Pinus taeda, assembly GCA_000404065.3. Lineage (NCBI taxonomy): Eukaryota > Viridiplantae > Streptophyta > Pinopsida > Pinales > Pinaceae > Pinus > Pinus taeda. The sequence goes on along the minus strand of APFE031311501.1, from coordinate 216,303 downwards.
CCCTTCTATCATCAAATGTGATTATCCATTTTCATTGAAAGATGTGTATTACTAAATATTTGAAATTATTATTAGTTATATTCACTGGTTGCTTGGCCTCGTTATGTGAAAGTCGCCAGCGCTAGCACACATGTTGTGTTAGAATCATAAGTTTCCTATACGAAGAAAAATGAAAACATAAAAATAAGAAATAAAGGCATAATGAGTTAAAAATAAGAAACCAAGCATAAATGAACTCCTTGACATGCTATTTGAGTTTTTTAATTTATTTCTGGGTTGAACAAATTTCTAATTAATATTATTATGTTTAATTGGGTGGAGTTTTTGTGTAGAATTTTTTTTGTGTGGAGCTTTTATTGTGTGGATGAAGTTTTTTCTGCATAGTGAAAGCTCCACTCAAGGAAAGTTATGCAAACAAAGCTTTTCCCAATGAAACATTATGATGATGAACATACTTGTTGGTTTGAAACATGTTGGCCAAAAATTTCTCTTAAAGACTTTGCTTAAATAATAATATTAATTGGAGATTGATTCAGTGCTACCATTGTCCCTTGTCATAATTAGGCATAACAATATCATACCAATGTTAGTGTTAGTGTTAGTCTTAGAACACTTATTGAGGGAATGGGCACTCACAAAATTAGTCCTTTGTATTTTAAAACGAGCTTTGAAGCACTTAAAAATACAAAAAATAAAATTTCCTCCACTAGGGGAATTACATCTCATTAGAACTCTCTCACCCAACAGAAAATTAGAAAAAAAAATTCTAATTTTTTAATTTTTTTAATTTTTAGGAAAATAGAAATATTAAACATTTTCTTGAAACTTTGGTTAAAATTGCAAAAACACAACAAAATAATACAACATTAATACACTTTGACCACAAAATAAATGATATAATTTCTAGCCAATAAGAAAATAATAATCATTAAAAAAAATATAAATTCTTTTCGGACTAAATATAGTATTAATTTCTCTCGTAATGCCTCTACTAATACCTTCAAAATTTGATTTCATTATTAAAGTTAGTCGTTTAAATAAGAGCTTCGGCAAAACAAGATGTATTAAAGAAGAGTCACTTATAAAATAAATCCTCATATATATGTGAACAAATTATGAACCAAATGTTGAAACTTTAAATAGTCGAGATTCAAGGCCGAATATTAAGCGTAGAAAGAAAATTCAAGAAATAAGAACTGCGCATTAAAAGACGATTTCTAAATAATTTAGTTAGAGCTGAAATTCAAAATTATTTTAATCATTTTTATATTAACTTGGAAAAATGTCTTGTTTTTAATATCTCTAAAATAAAAATTAATAAATTTAATTTTTAAAAATACAATTTCACCCACCCCACATAGGCATATTGTTCGCTAGTTAGACTATTTTAGACCTATAGAAAAACAAGCTACTTGAGCGATGAAATAAAATCTTGGTGCAATCACTTCACATATAGAAAAACAAGACGTGCTGCGGGGCAGCTAGTACCTGCCCGAGCCCATCAGCAAATTACATGATCCCGAAGAAAACCATGGCCAGATTCCCTGCCACTGAGGTTGTTTTCTTGCGAAGGCATGAGAACAAACAGGTCTAGAACGGAGTTCATCCTCCACATTGGACGACCAAGATCATCTGAACCGTTACCCTTCGTTCTCTTCCGTACGGTTGCCAACTGTTTCAGGACAAAATTCTTGCTTGGCGGACACGTGGAAAGAAGGCTATGTGGTCCAACAGAGGAATGGACACGCTGGCGGAGTCGACCTCAGGGGAACCACTACTCATGGCTTTGAGTTTACGCATGCGCTTAATATATATGCGTATATATAACTATGTTGGTAAATATTTCCATTGTAGTAGAATCTAAGGGTGCATAGGAACAAAAATAAGCTTATAATGTTTTTAAAGAAAATAAGCTTATAATGTTTTTAAAGAAAATAGAGAAGAAAACTGGAGACCGAAGTATATAATTATGACACCAGGGACAATTTAAATATATAATTATGACACCAGGGACAATTTAAAGAAAATAGAAAAGGAAAAAATAGAGAAGAAAACTAGAGACGAGAGTATATAATTATGACACCGTGGACAATTACTGTAATACTGTAAATAAGATAAAGAGAGACTTTGTGGTAAGAGAAATATGGAAGAATTTGGAAAAAGCATGGTAAATAAATGAAAATGATTATATGCACAATAACCTGAATATGAAAATACATTATTTTCCATGTGAGGTTGATTCAAGGAAAATATTAATTTCTAACATAATGATAATGTCCAGTCAAATAAGGATCTGAAATAGACATTCCAAAGACATATGACAATAAACAATACATAGCTTTGTTGGGCCAAATATGCTTGCTATAAAGAAAATAAATTTCTTTGGCTCAAGGAATTTGTATTTCCTTGCTGCGTAGAATAACCAAATATGAAAAAAGCTATCAGAAAAAAATGGTGCTCTTCATACACACAAATATGTCCTTTTCTCATGGAGAAGCCAAAAGGATTGAAGGGCATTTCCAAACCAAAGAAGGAACGATTCGAATATTAAGATTGAAACCCATAAAAATATTTCCAGTTTCCATTAACGCAGTGAAGCCAACATGTACAATAACGAAAATAGAGTACCTGGCATAGGCCATCATGTACAATAACGAATAGAGAGCATCTGGCATAGATAGGACCAAAAAAAATAAGCTGAATGTTATTCTGTAATTACAAATGAAATGAAAATATGAATTAGGAACCTAGTTCAGGAGTAAGATAATAGGGATACTTGTATGGACATCAGAGAAATTTCTTATTGAAGAAAGATATGAGAAAGGTTAGCTTTTGAGAAGCTGAAAAAACAAAAGAATTGTAAATACATATTCCACATATTGATCATTCTGAACCTCTGTCTCGTCTCAGCCCCGCTTAGTTCATTTCATCATATGCTTTTGGTGCAGCGCGCTTTCTAACAAATGAAACGAGATGGTTGGCTCGTAATCCCGATGGGAGAACCGAGTGGAAAAGCCAGGGCCGACAGTGAAAATAGATCATAGCCGTTAGATGCCTTAAAGTAACTAACGAAGGTGTCACTGTACATAAATCGGTGTAAATCGTTCGTGAGGCGGATAATTAAAACAAATATTATTTTATTCTAATTCAAATTTGGCAACATAGAACTTTGCAACATAGACTAGGCGTTGTCAACATATATTATGCATGGCGTATACTTTTGACATTTCATGCATGAGGGAAACGTGGCGCAGGACAACCATGACAAATACCTGCCCTCCAGACCCGATGTGAAGGTCCCTCCTCATCTCTCTTATTTGCAAATGGAACCAGGCATTGCTGTGTAATTCATGTGTGTAATTCATGATAGTTGCCTGTTTCTGTCAGATTTCTCTTCAGGCTTGTCTTTTACGAACCAGACGCGGAATAAGGGGGCCCTGTAATGGGAAATCTTGCAACTTGCATTTGTCTGCCCTCTGTTACCAAAAGCTTTGCATAGACAACGATGACCTACGCCGAGGCAAGCCTACAAGTCATAAGTTCTTTGGGGAAGGTACTGCTATTCTTGCAGGAGATGCACTTCTTTCACTGGCCTTTGAGCACATTGCAGTCTCCACAAGCAGAACTGTTCGGAGCGATAGAATTTTGAGGGTGATATCTGAATTGGGTAGAGCAAGAGGCTCTGAAGGGGTTATGGGTGGCCAGGTTGTCGATATTGAGAGCGAAGGGGATCCTTCTATTGACCTTGAGACTCTCGAGTGGATTCATATTCACAAGACTGCAGTTCACCTGGAACAATATTTCGCCATGTCTGCTATCGGTAGTGCCGAGGCCCTATGGGTTCAAGCTCGCCAATCCACAGTTAATGGGATCGACCCTGCCGAGCAACACCTCAATGAGCTGGGATACAAGCAAGAGCTCAGAAGAGAAATGGTGCTCATCTATTTTCTTGCAATTTCACTTTCTTTTCTTGCAATTTCGCTTTCTTCTCTTTGTTTTCTTTTTCTTCTTTTTTACCTGCATGAAAGCTTCTGTGATTAGAATTAACTTGTTTTTTTGTTTAACCAGCATTGCAAACACCTCAAATTTTTTAGCTTCGAAGGAATGACATGATGCAAAATTATTAAACGACAATAACTAAAACTATGCACATAGTTAATAAGTAACGAGATATATTTTCATTTATAAATTTGTCAGCTTAAAATATAAAAATACAAATACCACATCTGCTTTTTACCTGGTTAAAATAAATAAAGAATTACAATGCAAACAATGCAGATCCTTTATAAGTAGGAAGAGATCTTTTCGTTTATAAATTTCTCTAGCTTAAAAATATAAAAAACGAATGGTTCATCCTAAGATCAAATGATTTTTACTTTGTTTCTAAGTAAAAGATTCTTATGAAACCACGCGCTGTATAACTTAGAAATAACTTTTTTCTGTTTAACCAGCATTGTAAACAACCTCAAATTTCTGATATAATATTTTCCTGTAGCAGATCTTTTTCATGTTCAGAATTTAATAGTGGTCTATTGAATTTTGTTCATTGTTTTCTGTTCATAATTGGAACGGCTACACCATGTGCTATCTGTGGTTACACATGCATGGTTGTATGACTGCTATATACAGTAAAATGGTATTCAAAAATCTGATATCGTATCATCGTGAATTTGAAAAACAATACACCAATGAAGAAGGAGACGTCTACCTTTAGTATGGCCTAACAAACAAATATTGTAGATGATTTTATCGGATACCATGAATTGTAAAAATTCATATATGCCTAGTTTTTCAATTGACAAACAATTTCTTTGCGAAGTAAATTACAGGCAAATAGTTCGTTCTGATACCTGCTCCGTTTGTAGATGCCGCAGAGCCGATTCCAAGAGTCCTCTCGCTGCATCTTCAACTGGCGGTAGAAATTTCCTATAAATGATTCAGCCTTCACGTATAGTTCGTCGGTGACTACCAGGTTGCACAACACTACAATGCTACCGAGAACACAGGCGACCAGGTTCAACAAGCACCGCGCACCTTGGGGAGTATAAGAGGAAAGTTGGTGGTATGCGTAGGCGTGCATGTATGGCAGATGGCAGGCGTGGAGGCGTGGAGGGACATAACATCTGTCCCCAACGTAACCTAGGTGATATCCTTAATGTAACCCAATTAACATTAAATGTTAACCAACTAATGCTATCCCGAAGATAGCATTACTTCACTGAGGCGAACCTGTACCAATTAGCCAAATGCTTTTGGAAAATTTTCCTAAGTTATACCTCGTACTGAGGCCAAATAAGACGATCGTTCCATCCATTGGCTGCGTGTATGGGCAAACATAAAATTTAATAAAATGTATCGGCAAACTTTGGTTTAACCTGAAATATGTCTATGGATTTCTGTGTCGAACTAATGCTATCGGGTAAAACCGATTACTATAGTCCCTGTCAGCCCGAAGGGCAGGGACTAACAAGCTACGTCAGCCATGAAATAAAACCCTGGTGCAATTGTAATCTTAACATACTAGTTACTTTTCATGCATAAAGAAGATATGTAGATTAGTTATGCGTAAAGAAGATATCTAGATTAGTTACTCTCTATATGTTCACTTATATGGACTGTGTGGTTACTTATGTGGGCTTTAGAGGATTGTTGTTGCTTTAGAGGTTTGTTGTTGTTAGTTTCATGGTTTAACAGGGGTGGTTGGGTGTTGTTTTTGTTTTTTAATTATTTATCTATAAATAAATAAAAAGTGAATTAAAAATTAAAAACAATATATTAATTTTTGTGAATAGTATATTTTAATAAAAAGATTATTTATCAATTATATTATTTTATTTTAACCTAATTATTTAAATGTATATCAAGCAAAATATTAATCATAAAGTTCCATCTCACGCTTTTTTTGTTAGTTTCGTTAAGATAATGTTTTTCGTGATTAGCCTAGCCAAATAAAGTGATACACAAATTCATTCCATGCTGCTAGAATAATTTTCATTGTTTGAGATAAAATTCTTTATATAGTAAAACCATCCAAATAGATTTATTAATGATATCAAAATGAATTAGAAGTAATTATCACCTATGAAATGGGCGTATGAGAATTACCTTTTGTTACATAGATACATTATTATTCTAAAATTTTACTTTTCTTTAAATAGATACATAGTTATCCTAACATTTTTCTTATCTTTACATATATAACTTAGATGTAATGACTTCCTTCCTAGCCTCTAATCTAATTGTAATACATTTTGCACTCTTGCAACTCTCTAAAAACATTTGAATTTCATCAGTTATCCAATGGATTAGGATCTGTAAGAATAAGTGTCCTTTGAACTGCAAAGTTGGGACCCATTTCATATCGTCCAAGTTTGCATGATATCTCAGAACAATATTGTCTTATAGCATACAGTGCACGGGAGCTCTGAATGTTTGTTTATGCTTTATTGAGACTAATCTCGTTGACAGAATTAGCTATTAAGATCACCAAAACATACACAAATATACTCCATGCTCATCTATGGTTGTTGGACCTTGCTCAATTTTTGAGAAATCCTCTCCTTCTCTTGTCCTTCATGAATTCCTCTGTCCCCTTCTCCTTCCCAACCTTAGATAGAATTCCTCAAAGGAAATATTCCTCTACTACAAGTTCCTTCTACCATGGTTCTCTTCTTTCTGCATTTGCTTTCTTTCACTCACTTTCTTGCTAAAATTTTAATGAACAGCTACCTATCGGATCACTACACCTTTAAGAGCTATTTATCTCAGACCTTCTCTTGTCCTTAACTGGTTTGATATTTCTCTCTCTTCTTCTAGATATGCTCCTTGATGGAATTTCTTCCTTTATGCCACTTCCTCTTCTAATCCATCCTCTAAATGTCTTCTATTAGAATCATTTCCATTCAAAGTATTGTATGATTCTCCTTGTCTTTGTACTCATCAGGATCCTTGTGCCTTCTCTAATGTTTCTTATTGAGAAACCTTCTACAACTGTCTATCGTAGGTCTCTCTTGTACTCTGATATCTCCTATATTTTAGAGTATCATGCACTCTAATACCCTCTTTCTCAAATTTATTGTCTGTTCTATGAATAATTTTCTTAAACCTCCTCCCTTATTATCTATAGTTTCCTTCCAGTCCTTATTTGCAAAATAAACAATTATTACCGCTTTGGTTTTGCTCCAAAGCCCCAACTAGATTATCTCCTCCCTTCGATTCAAAAATTCTCATTCGCTAGCTACAATCTCCATCTATATATTAATTCCTAAAAGATCCTTTGATCTTTGTTACTACTTAATGAAGGGGGAATGTTGGGTTGAGCCTTTCCTCTGTTTTTCTCTACTATTGGTCACAATGTGTCAGAATGGCCTTCATCCTTACTTCTACAAGGGAGGAATCCTTCTCTGATTTTTTATGCAGTAGGTTTTAATCGTTCTTTTTCTTTAATCTACATTATGCTACCCAAGATTAAAACCCAACTCTAGGTTCTCGCATCTCCTTAATAACTTAACCAAAACTGAAGTCTTAGGATATGATATTACATCAACTACTATTCTTTCTCACCCTTTTGTTGCAACTCCTTTCTGTTATATGAATTAACCTATGTGGTGCATGCTGAACTTAAAATCTCCCACCTGAGGTCATTTAAATGGGGATCAAGAATTAAAATGTCATTCCAAAATATGTGAATAGCACGACTACACCCTGTGAGGTTAGGGTCGACTAGGTTGACTTTGAACTTGCTTGGACAAGCCCAAACTTAGTTAGAGGGCTCTATTATTATTGCTTTTTTTTTCTAATGAGTTTCATTCGATCTGTCTGGTTGACTACATTGACTAGTGAAAAAGTTGACCAACTCTAGCTGGGTCATACCTTGAGTTGGGTTGTGGCTTCGGTCATGGTCAAGCACCTAATCTTGCTCAAAGTTGGATTTAGAGTTAAGGTATGACCACTTGCCCAACAAAAATTCGTTAAGGTCTTGACTATGCAACATTAGTTCCATGCCACCGTCTTCGTTGTTTTCCAAGCTTGGCCTTAAGCTATGAGCTTTTCACCTTCTCTTTTGTCTTGCTATCCTTGTCCAACACCTAAAGCTTCCATGAACTCCAAGTTCCCCTTTGACTGGAGTTGATGCGTGAACCTCCAGCACTGATATGCATGTTGATATATATGTATTTAGTGTTTTTCTACCATGTTTTTCTTCTTCCACTAGAGATTTTCTTTACAAGCTCTATCTTTGAGGTCTATCTCTCCACATAATCTCCCCTGAGATTATCTCCCTCACTTCTCCATCACCAAGCATGAACTCAGATAAGGAATATGACATGCAACAATTAGAGTAATTTCTAAAGGGACGTTTTATGACAACTATATATATGTAAAATAGATCATATACACACAAAGGGTACAATTTAGAAAAGGTTTAACTTCTATTGAGAAAAAAAGTAAATCTAAAAAGGTTTTACAATGGCTGTTATCTATGCTTTCTTGACTATTTCCAAAAAATTCTCTCTTATTCAGTCCTCTTGAGAGTTTTTCTATCTTTGAGCCTCTGATCCACAAAATTCTTTCTCTCTCTAACAATATAATACATTTTTATGATTCCCATAGTCTAGGAAAACATCCAAACATAAACATTGTATGGGACATTTTTCCTAGCAACCTAAAACTAAGTCAACAACTTAGCTATACTCTTGTCATTATTTACAAAGGCCTAATTGGAAAAAACACCAACTCATCCAATATATCCTAACAACCCAATGATATAGATACTTTCTATAATCGAGACACATATGCATCAAAATCCTCAAAATACCTAATTTATGCATACTAAAAGTATACAAAAAAGAATCTCTTCATAATTTACACACAACCCTTTTAGACTTCAAACAAAATGATATGACTAGGGTTGTTGGTCATGCATCAATTTCTAGGATTTAAAACAATCATAACTTGGTGTTATCGATAATGAAATCATATCTTAACTCTGTGTGAAAAGAAATATTGTATATGAAATGAACTAGAGCTAAATTTTACAAAAGAATCCATAAAATGAGCCAAAGAAGAACAATTGATTTTAACTAAAGGCAAACTCTACAATAAAGGTGAGGAAAAAGATGGAATATGCAGTACAAAACGTCTTAAAACTCACAAACTTGAAAATGAGATAGTGTAGTGTCCATATTTACTAGGGAAAATAAAAGTAATGAAGAATATAGTACAATACTAAAAATAAAACCTATCAAATGACCGAGATACTTAGACTCATGATGGCTAATAAGGTGATCATAGTGATAAGGTAACACATAGAAAATGACACATTGCAATTATAGATAGTTACGGAGATGAACATTGAATGAGAATGTGATAAGCACCATGTGGTGTTGTTAAAATGAAGTCAACCTGTTTCTTATTCCTCACAACAATGGTGGAGTAATCAATCTATCTCACATAATACCCATGAGGAGAACACTAACTTGTGGAACTAACTCACACCTATTAGAAAACAATTAAACAGGCTAGATCATTGATGAAATAAAACCTTGGTCCAATTAATTCACACATGTCAATTGTAATCATAACATGATAGTTACTTTGGATGCAAAAAGAAAATACTTGTCTCGGTTACTCTTGATGTGTTGTTACTTTCTTGCACTTTACATGATTGTTGTAGTTAGTTCCAGGATTTAACAAGCGTTGTTGGATGAATTCCTTGCCATTTAACTATATATAAATAAAAATTAAAAGTGAAATAAAAATTGTCAATTGTAATAGCAATAGGAACATTAGAGTTCTATCTCAGCAAAAAATAATAATGATATAGTAAAAATTAATATTACAAAAAAATTAAAATTAATGCATATCAAATTATTATAAATATATAATTATTACAATTTGAAATTAAAAAATACATTTTTTTAATTAACATGAAAAATATCAGGGTTAAAAAAAAACTATATATATAATTGCAATATCATATGATTTTGTGAATGATTAAACATGGTTTGAAAATGAAACTTCATGAGTTAAATCAATTTTGGTGTTAGAACATATGGTTAAAACATTTATTAACACTGAAGTTGAAAATGTTGCACGTAACAACATCTTTTAAAAATTTGGCTACTAGTGAATAGAAAAAATTTGAATACTCATCACAATAAGGAAAAATATATAAAGCAAACTTTTTTGAATTAAAAAAAAAATAGGTTAAATTATTGGGAAAAGAAAGTAGGCTCATGATTCCACAGACATAAAATAAGTTGAACTCAATTTAATAAGAAAAAATGGCATACAATTTAATATGGCAGAGATATACATAGCGTTTGGATAAAGCCTTATTCATCGGGTTGTTGTGTGTCGTTGAGGATCATGGGTCTATGATATACTACATAATAATCTTTTTTTTTAACAAGAACGGTTGACTTTTATTTAGAGAAAAAGTTTGGGGTGGAGCATAACACCACTATTACATAATGCATCAGCAAATTGATTTCAGGCGACTCTGTCTTAACAGATCTTGACTGGATTCGTTGGCCATTTGAGAAAAAAATAGCTTAAACACTAGAATTTGATGTGATTACAAAGAGTTCTTTGGTCAATGCACAGAAGACTAAAAAAAAACGGAGACAACATATTTCCCAGTTCAGATTCTCTTTGATAGGATAAGGCGAGACCTGCTTCTGCCCTTAAACGGATCCTGCAACACTTTGTATCCTCTATTTACATAAATTTTCTGAGTAGCTTCATTATCACGTTTCTTCTATGTTGAATGCATGAGAATAGGTCACGTTGAGAGTGAATAGCATGATTTGAGGCTTTTCTTTGATGCTGGAGCAGAGAAGAGTCTAAGCAGTGCGATCCTCAATGGTTAGGAGTGGGATGATTGAATGATGCCTGCACTAGATTTTGGGAAATCATGGTAACTGTACCTTTGCATATGAAGGGTGTAACAAGGAATCATTCCCACCAATGATTGTTCTTCCGCAGGTCAGAATTCTATGTTAAGAAATAGGATGTCATTCTGATGCTTCATCGTTCTTTAACAAGGCACCTTCGGTTAAGAGGCATCCCATGTTTGCCCTCGTGTCGGCTTCCTTGTTTAGGCTTCAGAGGGTATGGTAGAATGAAGTGGTAGTGAAGTTCTACAACAGTTTCCTTAGTCTCTGAAGAGTCTTGTTGAGCACTGAGTTATGGAGATGTTCACCTATGTTTAGGATTTTTATTAGGATTTCCAAATCCCTAAAGACTTGAAGGTTTATTCCTCTGTTCCCCTGGGAAAGCTAGAAAGCTTTGAGCAGTCCTAGAATCTCTCCCTGGTTATTAGTGCTCAGTCCTAGGCCCCAGCTGAAGCTGCCTCTTTTGTGTCCATCCAGGGAGTAGATTACACCCCTTGCTCCTGATATCCCCGGGTTTCCCTTCGAGGCTCCATCGAAGAATATCGTAACATTGACCTGATTTTTTCACCACTTTTGGAAATCCAATTTAGAGGTCGAAAGCCTCCACTCAGGATTGGGGCAGGGCAAAGAGATATTCCTTTTATTTTTGGCATGCCTTAGGGACTCACCGAGCCAACAGATCTCTTTAGGGAGGATCACATTGTCTGGCTTATGAGATCGATTCTCATAAGTTTCCAATAGCAGAGCTTTAGCTTTGAAAACCACTACATTGGGAGTTTGTAATCTGTTTTTGAAGATGGCTTCATTCCTAGTTAACCACACTTCCGAGCAGATGCATTTTGGAATTTCATACCAGATTTGAGCCCACAATGATTTTCTCTTCAGTGTGTGAGGAGAGCGCTCTTTCTAGGAGGAGAATAGACTAACCACTGAGAGTTGCACTGTTATTTGAGCATTGAGCCCGATCATTGCTTGAGACCATAATTCTTGAGTAAAGCGATAGTCAATGAACATATATTCAGTTGTTTCCAGAGCCGAATAGCATAGAGGGTATCTATGGGGTCCTATAATTCCACGTTTCACTAAGTTATCTCTAGTGAGGACCCTTCTATGCATGAGAATCCAGTAGAAGAAGTTAACCTTTGGGAGGCCAAAGGGGTCCCATACATGCTGTCAAAGCAAAGGGGAGAGTATCTGTGGATGATGTTCTTGAAGAGCTGCAAAGCCTTGAGATGCTGAGTAAGCTCTAAGGTGCACAGGAGCCAGATATGAGATCGCAGCTAGAAAGAGGTGAAGTTGAGGAAGTAGCCTGTCAGGGAGGTGATGGAAAGCCCAGTCACTCCAATTCCCACCAAAATCCCAAGAGGAAATATTAGCCAGCTTGTGAATGTCATTTTAAATAAGCCAGTCATGCAAATCTACAATTTTAAGGGCAGATTTCAAGGGTTGAAGGCCCATTATCTTGTCTTCCCACAACCCAATTCTTTTTCCATTTCTAGGGATTCTGTAGAGATGGTATTTAAAGAATTCCTGGCCTCGGCTGCATGGCTTCCATAGAGTTGTTCTTTTGTAGGAAGATCCTTCATCCATATTATTTAGAGAGAGCCCATGCAGATACCATTTAATTAGAACTTGACTTACGAGATGCCGTTGCCTTGAGAAGATTTTCCAGAGAATATTTCCTCCCAAATCGAGATTGGCGAACCCAGGGTCTCTTGCCTGAAGTCTACCTTTTGATAGAGGCCTTTTCACAATGTCCCAACTTACTAGATGAAATGTTTTTTATTACCCTTTCATCCTTACCACAGGGAATTTCGAATTAGCTTAGATAGTTGTTCGGTGATCATTTTTGGAGCTAAAAGAATTGAATCCTGATAGATTGGAAGGGTGGAAAGAACAAATTTTTCAAGGATAAGCTTCCCGGATAAGGTGAGCCAATGGTCGCCCCACGCAATCATTTTAGCCTTGATTTTTCTGATAGTTTCCATTCAATGAGAGGCCTTGCTGGTTCCCAATGTTAAAGGTAGACTTAGGTACTTGAGTTTGTCCCAAGAGGCATAGCCTGTGAAGCCCAAGGCTTGAGAAATCCGAAGAATAGTTTTTTGATCTACAGATGAGCCATACACAACGATTTTCCTCCTATTGACCATAGCTCTGGAAAGCTTTGCAGAAGCTTTGGATAACGTCGTTGAAATCTCTTGCTATTTTAATGGAGGCACCTAGCATCAGGAGATAGTCATCAACGAACAAGGAGTGGTTGATTGGTATTGTTCCTTTTATTATCCTGATGCTTGAGAGTGTCCCATTTAACTTCTCTGTTGTCAGCATTCAAATTAGGGAATCTTCCATCAAAATGTATAGGAAGGGGGACATTGGAAAGCCTTGCCTTATGCCTCTCGAGGCTTTGAAGTAGCTAGCCAGCATGCCATTTACTAAAGGAGCTATCCAAGGATCTCCTATACATCATTTAATAAATAATATAAAATCAAAGCTGAAACCAAAAGCAAAAAGAACTTGGAGGAGGAAAGAATGCCTTACTCGATCAAAGGCGTTCGCCATGTCCATCTTAATGAGCATGCCTTGATTTTGGCGTTGTTGACTGGAATGAATGATTTCCTACACTAGAATCACATTGTCTAGGATATTTCTCCCTTTAACAACCCACCTTGGTTGGGATAGATGAGTTTTTCCAGCAGCAACTTTATTCTATTTGCAAGTAACTTGGTGAGAATTTTGTAGGACGCATTACATAGCGATATTGGCGTAAAGCGATCAAACGCCATGGGGTTCACTTCTTTTGGGATTAACACTAGGAAAGTGGAGTTTGTGCTTCCTCCCACTTTGGATTTTTGGAGGAAGCCTTTGATGATTAGAAAAAGATTAGCCTTGATGATGTCCCAACAGATTCTATAGAAATGAATGGAGAACCCATCGGGTCTTGGAGCTTTGTCTGGTTCCATCTTCCATATGACATTGTTGATTTCATCTTGAGTGAAGGGCTTCAAAAGTCTTGAGTTATCCTCCTTGTTAACTAGTCTTGGAACATGAGTGAGGAAGTCTTGTGATTCCTCATCATCATCTGCACCTTATTCCTTGTATAGCTGCTATAAATGAGAGGTTGCATCCTCTTTTAACAGAGTTGTGCCTTTGAGCATAGCCTCATTCGATGAGGTGATTTCAGCAATGTGGTTTCTAGAAGGTCGATTTCGAATTTGTTTGTGGAAGAAGGATGAATTTTTGTCTCTAGACACAAGCCAGAGATTACACGATTTGAGCCTCAAGGACTCTTCCTCCTTTTTGAAGGAGCGAAGAGTGTTGATTTGGAGTTCTTGATAATTTTGAATTTTTGAGCAAGTAATGTCTTAGAGATCCATGTCCATTTGCAAATTGAGCAGTTGCTTGATGTTCTACTTTCTATGCATAGTGGGGGAGTCTGAGGGATTTTTTATCCATTCTTTCAAGTTTTTTTTGGTGGCCTTTAACTTTTGTTCGCAGACATAGTTGGGGGATCTAAGAACACGGGTGGACCATGCCTTCTTGAATGTGTCCATAAACCCTTCCCTATCTCAGCAGAAAGAGCTAAACCAGAAGGGGATGGACCCCAATTTTTCTTCTTATTCAAACAACAAAAAAATGGGTTTATGATCTGAAGTGAACTATGGTAGAATTTTGGTGGAGATGATCTTCTCTTCGGATAGGAAGGTGCTTTGAAATAGAAGTATGTCCAACTGGGTTGATATGTGTCTAACCCTAGCTCTATTGTTTAACGAAGTATATAGCCCTTTTTTGGCTTAAAGTCCAATAAATCCTATTGATGAATCACATCCTCCATGAAGGGAATGAAGTGGTCCCTGTTGCTGATTCCTCCTGTTTTTTCCTTTGGGTAAAGATGAGATTGAAGTCTCCTAGTAGAACTATATTCTTGGGGGAATAAGAGTTAAGGAAATCAGACAGGGTTTGTCAGCAGTCTTTCTTTTTTGCATAGACAACAGGGACGTAAAGATTAAAGAGTGTGAAGGTAATCTTACTAGCAAGGTGCCAGAGTTCAATGTAAATCCAATGTTGTGCTTGGAAGGAGCTCTCAAGTTGAAATTTGTCTTCCTCCCAGAGGGTGGCAAGCCCACCACATGTACCCCTTGCACTTACTACTTTGCCAGGTTTTATTTTACATTTTAATTTGTTGAGATCAAGAAGGGAATCCCCTTCTATTTTAGTCTCTTGGAGCATGAGGATCTCGGGAAATTATGATTTTAGAAGATTCTTCAATGCTTTATCTTTTAAGGGATTCCTCCAACCTCTGCAGTTCCAAGAGACTAATCACATTATTTACTGGTAGAGGGGGGGGGGGGGGGGGGTAGTGCCTCGGTTGGGAGGCCTGGTTCTAGTATTTTTGTTGATGGACATCTCAATCTTGGGCTAGATGCCTTACATTTTTTGTCTCTCCACCTCTTCTTCTCTTGCCTCTCTGTGAGATTTCCTCCCAACTCTTTTCAAAGGGCTCTTGTTGTCTCATATTCTGAGGATCCAAAGATCTTTGTAGCCTTCTTCCTTATCATATATGCATAGGATGGGGGGCTACGGACACCTCTTGGGGTTCCCGTTTGGAGAGCGCCTGTTTCCTCTTGTCTTTTATCTTCTTCCATAGTAATGGCCTACTATTCATCCTCTTCATAGGTTGGATCTGGGAGTTTTTCTAGTGTACTGAGTATTTCAAATGGATTGGTGGAAATTTCTACTCTTGGAGGGACTGTGCTCCCCTCCCCTTGTGCTATGGGTGCAGCAATGCTCATTGTAGCATTGATAGTTTCTACCACCTCTGCCACCCTTGTGTAAATCTTTCCATTCATGCATGTTTGTATGCCATATGCATGACCCGTGAAATATAAAGGCCGCAATTCTTGGAAATCATTCCCTATGCTTTTCTTCTCTCGCCATGTTAGATATGCACCATTCTCTTTAGTCTGCATTTTTTTTCTTCTTTTCAATAGATTATGTCTATCTTTTTGATTTCCAAGATGTTGGACCCATCATAGACTAGTGTTGTCGATAATGAAATCATAGGTTAAATCCAAGAGAAAAGGATCATCGTATATGAAATGAACAAGAAATAAATTTTACAAGAGAATCCATAAAATTGCCCAAAGAGGAAGAATTAATTTTGGACAAGAGCCAAAATCTAGAATAAAGGTGAGGATGCAGATGGAATGTGGTAGAACCAAACATTGTAAAAGTAACAAAGTTTTAAATAAGATAATGTAGAGATGCAATTTAAAATAGAAAATAAAAAAATGTGGAAGAATGGATTACAGTACTGAAAGTAAAATCAATGGAATGAACTAAATTTTTGGACCTGTGATGGCTAATGAGGTGATAAAAGTGGAAAACCTAACACATGGAAAATGGCATACTACACTTATATATACATCATGGAGATGAATTTCATAGAAGAATGTGATAAGCACCAGGTGATGTTGTTGAAATGAAGTCAACTAGATTCTCATTCATCATAAGAGTGGTGGGATAATCCATTTGAAATTGGACAAGAAAGAAATGATAGGGCCTCACATAATGGCCATGAGGAAAACACTAGCTAGTTAGACCAAATTATACCTTTCTAAACACAAGCTACATTGAAATAAAACCTTGGTCCAATTATTTCATACATGTCAACTGTAATCTAGGCATACTAGCTAGTTTGCATGCACAAAGAAGACACCTAGCTTCATTACTCTCCTTGTTTTGTTACTTGCATGCACTTTAGATGTTTGTTCTAGTTGGTTCTATGGTTTTAACAAGTGTTGTTGGATGTAGTACTTTCCCTTGAACTATATATAAATAAAAAAAGTAAAATTGAAATAGAACTTGAAAAAAATATATTTCCTTTCATAAAAAAAATAGCTTAATAAAATATTTATTTACCCATCACATTATTTTATCTTAACCTAATGGTTTAACCACATATCAAGTAAGTGGTCAATGATAAATTACCATATCACATTTTTTGTTAGTTTTGGAAAGAAAATGATTTTGGCCATTAGCATGTTGAAATAGTTTTCAATATATGAGATAAGATCTTCCATATAATAGAACCATCCAAATAGATTCAATAACGATGTTAAAATCAATTACAAGTCATTATCACCTATGAAACGGGCACATGACAATTACCTTATGCTAGGTAGATTCTTTATTATCTTAATATTTTTCTTATCTTTACCTAGATACATAATTATCCTAACATTTTGCTTGTCTTTACATATAAAACATAGGTATGATAGATGCCTACCTACCCTTGAATGTAATTGTAGTGCATAGTGGGATCCTGCAATTCATTGAAAGAATTTGAATTTCATCAGTTATCAAATAGATTGGGATCCATTAGAAAAAGTATCCTTTGACCTCTAAAGCTAGGACCCCTTTCATATCCTACAAGTTTGCATGATATATGATAATAGTATTTTCTTGTAGCATTTGATGCATGCAAGCCTTGAATGTTCTTCGAGGATTTATTAAGACTAATATCTTCGACAAAATTAGCTAGTAAGATCACCAAAACCTATACAACTATACTCCATGCTCATATCTGGTTGTTGCACCTTGCTCACACTTTGAGAACTCCTCTCCTTCTCTTCTCCTTGATGACTTCCTTTGTCCCCTTCTCCTTTCCAACATTAGCTATAATTCCTCAAATGTAACCTTCCTCTGCTATAAGGTGCTTCTACCATGGTTCTCTTCCTTCTATTGCTACCTTCTTTAACTCTCTTGCTTGCTAAAATTTTAATCACTAGTCACCTATCAGACCTCTACACCTCTAAGATATTTGTATCTAAGACCATTTATTTTCCTTCATTTCTTTGATATTTCACCCTCCTCTTTCGTCTCTACATCTTACTGGGATTTGTTCCTTTGTTCCACTTCCTCTTTTAAGAAATCCTCTTAATGTATACTCGTAGAGTCGTTTCCTCTTAGAGTATTCTATGATTCTCCTTGTCTTCGTACTCATTAGGTTCCTTGCACCTTCTTGAATGTTTTTTGTTACAAAACTCTCTACATCAATGTATCATAGGTCCCTCTTATAATATGATATCTCTTGCCCTTTTATAGTATATCCTACTTTTATGCCCTCTATATAAACTCTATTTTCCATGTTATGAACAACATTTTAAAACCTTCGCTCTTTCTCTCTATAGTTTCCTCCCAATCTTGCTTTTGCAAAATAAGAAATCATTTTCTCTTTGGTTATGCTCCAAAGTCCCAACTAGATTATTTTATCCCTTATATTTAGTAATTCTCATTCAGTAGCTGCAATCTCCCTATATATCTATATATATATATATCTTATTATATATATATATATATATATATATATATATATATTACTAAAACATCCTCTTAGCTCCATTACTATTGTAGAGGGAATTTTGGGTTGAGCCTTTCCTTGGGTTTACTCCACTAATGGTTGAAGTATGTTGCAATGGCCTTCCTCCTTTATTCAACAACACAAAAATTCTTATTTTAATTTTTCTATGGAAATTTGTGATCCTTCTTTTTTTATCAAAACTATGCCACCAAAGAGTAAAACCTAAGTCTGGATTCATTGACTCTCAACTCCTTAATAGTTTGACCAATACGAAAGTCTTAGGATCTAGCCTCATGTCGACTAGTAATATTTCTTATACTTTCAACGTGACTCCCTTATTTTATATGACTAAACCTAAGTGGTATAGGAATTAATTTGCCAAGATGAAATATGCGAATGATATGACTACAGTGCCTGAAGTCAGGGCCGACTAGGCCGATTTTGAACTCATTTGGAGGAGCTCACACTTGGTTGGGTTGATCGATTATTGGTGTTTTTTTTCGCCAATGAGCGATGATGGATCTGAATGGTTGAATAAACCGACTACTAGCAGGGATGACCAACTCTAATTAGGTTGTAGCTTGACTTATGTCGGGACTTCGATCATGGTTGATGGGTTGGTATTGCTCGCGGATTGTAACAGACCTTTAGTTCATCCTTCAAATTTTTTTTTCTTTTTATCATTGGATTGATATAGTTATGGTGAGGATGTTTTTCTAGTCCTGTGCATTTTTTACTTGTCTCTCCCTCTATCAGGTCATGTTGATGGGGTTTAGTTCGATTCATGTTTAGATAGTTATGCTCTACTTGTCTCCGATCAATGGCATGAAAGGTCCTAATAGTTTTTGTGTTGGTTTGGTACCTTAGTACTAATAATTTTCATGGTTTTAAACTTTTTGCATGGAATTGTATATATTTCGACTCCTCTATCCTTATATTTTTTTCCTTGACCCACAGGTTCGACATGTTTACAAAAACACTAAAATTCTTGATAATGAATGTTTTCAACATGACCGTCGAACTACGCTAAGGTTAACTGGTTCAACATACTACAAGTGGGCTATCCACCAAGGCCATATGAAAATATGTGTCTCTCTATTTGTGAATGAGGATTCATCCCCCCTCCAGAGGGTATTGTTAACTTAGCCATTTACATCTATAATTATCATGGATGCTTGTAATATATTATACATTTTTCCCATGTTTGTCATTTTACTCACCCTCCTTTAAAGGGTTGTAATATCTTTGATTTATTGAATCCTTCATGTTCTATAACGAATGGTTATCTATCATAGGCTTGATGTTTGCGTGATATCAATTTATTTCTTTTAGTTACTCTATTATAAGGATATTCCTATAATTTCTACATATACTTTGTTTCCTTATATATACATATATTTTGTAGATTATATGAAACATGTATGGGCATATCTCCTAGCTACAGTTTAACGGTTTACATTTCTTTCATGCATCTTACTACTATTACTAGAGTGATGATCTATATGCTTTCCTTGCTCAATTGGCAAGACTTCATCGTCGTACTCAAATTATTGTTTACTTAATGGTATTTGTATAAGATATTACATCATTAAGTATTGTCTCCTTAGATATGAATTCCGTATTTTCATCTATGATTACAGTTTCCATTTCATTTCACAAATGGATGGAAATTATTAGCTCGAATTACACTAGTAAAACTATTATGTCAATGATTCTATGCATGGTTATAGCCTATCTATATTTTATTCATTGCTTGTAATTCTGTTGAGTGTTCCTTCATATTTATTGTAGTATTATAGTCAATTGTCAGGGATTTTAATTTCCAATACTGAAAATATGCTAGTTGGAGTATAGTCATATGTCGACACACCTTCCAGATTATTAAGAATATCAATTTTCCTTTATGGTTCACCTCTGGGTTGTTTTTTATGATTTCGAGTAATTCATCTATAGCTATTAAAATCAATCCTATATCACATCCTAAACTCTGAAATATGTTGGTACTATTAAATGTGTCAAATTCCTGATAATTTATATTAGAGATTCAGATTTCTTCCGTAGATTATAATAATGAGTTACATACTTGGCTATCCAAATTTAGTCGACTCAGATTGTCTCTGAATTTAGGAATACAGCAACTGAAATCATCTCTTCGTTTGGTTCCCTTATGGGTTACCACCATGTACTGGCTAGATCACCTAGCCCCTGTTTCCTTTGATGCGTAAGGAAGAGTTCCAAGAACTGTCCTTCTCCCACGAAAAACGTACGCGTGCTCATTCAGGGTTGTCACTCAGATCCAGGTTCCATGTCTACTTTACTATTTTTATATTAAAATATCTCCGAACAACAAAGAATCATGTCCTAAAATAAGTAAAATGCAACATTTACAGCGACCTGAACAATATTGTCATAGTAACTCCATCCACTAGTTATACCAATTCACTCTCTATCATAAATTATCCCGAATTATTCTAATTGTAAGCCTTTTTATGATACATAAATATTTGCTACATTAAGTGTAACTATTTCTTACGTATACCACAACGGTTGACCAACAACACATCCAACCATGAAACAACAATATTTTCTAGAATTGAAATTCAATTTCTATAGTAAGTTCAGGATAATAATCGGATAATTAATTCAGAACTATATACTATAGTAAGTTCATGATATAATCAGATAATTAATTCAGAACTATATACCATGGTAAAACATAATTGAATTCATATTTTACGTTGTCGGACTTATGGAAAACTCCACCAGCGAAGACACTATCCTCCCAACCATGAAATGCGTCCAGTTCTCCTTTGAGCTCTTTTATGCTATCCCATCCAAGAGAAAATTTCTGAGAAATGGCTGAACGATATTTCTCATAACAATAACAATGTTTTATGGTTTAAATTATTCATGTGTGATTTCAAATTTAGGGTTTAAATTATTCAATTGTGATTTAATTATGGATTAGAGGCTAACTAAAAATCACTGTTGAAATATGGCTATTTTTAAAAGGGAATTATTGAATAGCCACAAACCATCCATTGATATCGACTTGTCATAGTAGTGTAACGCTTGTCCAATTCCGAATAAGTTTCATTAACTTGTTTATCAATTTCAACTTTTCATGCTTTTAATAATAACTCCAGAAAACAGGTGTAGTTGGTTTCATCAACTTGTCCATCACTTTCACCCTTTCATACTTTCACCTTTTCATGCTCTTAATAATAACTCAGCCACTCCATATAAGATTGTAACTTGGAGAAATAAAGAAACTTGAGCGTTTCAAATTGTGATTAAGTGTTTATTATACCTGTTATTCATTACCATTCCATCTATTATAAGCATAGTGCTCCTTGGATGCATGCATTTCTTAGTGTTTGGGTTATTTTTTAAGCATGCTTTAATATAAGTGTTTGCTCCTTTTTGTAGAGTTCGATTCCTCCATTACACAGCCCACTACTCTCATTTGGCAGTGCAACCCTACCCAACAACTTAGTGGCTTGAAAAGTAATAGAATGATGTTTGGGCCCTCGCCCGACTGCTCGGTAATATTTAAAGGCTGTAATCCAATGTAGGTCCATAGTTACATATTTATTTCTTAATTAAAGTACTGTCAAGAATCCTGAACCCTGGGTGCATAGTTACATATTTATTCATTCCATCGACTTCGAGCTCTTTAGCTGCTTTGCAAATATATTTATCTTTTTGTATTCACTCTCCTTTTCTGCTGTACACTCGAGCAGCTGCTCCATCACAACCATGACCAACTGCCACGATCCCAATGGAATCTGGACCAGGCTCGCAAATGAAAAAGAAAAATATTAATTCAGAAACGGTTTATGACATTAAGATCTTTTTAGAAAGTTGGGTAGACTAATAGAACTCTACAAGCTGGAGAAATAGAAAAACAAACCTTCATCCTAAGTATTTGAATCCAATCTATGCCAGTGCTGATGGCTTTTGCTATAAACTCTGAAAGAGCTTCCTCTGCAAAAGCCAGAAGCCTGCATTTAGAAAATTCACGATTAACAAATATGCTAATAACAAATAGAAGATACAACCGCAAAAATTATTTGGAAGAAAAAAAGTTTTGTATTGAGCAGTTTTCTAACAAACTATACTGCTTGATAACATTAATAACGTGCTAAATTTAGCCTAGAATCATCTGCATAAAAACAAAATCGCAAGATTATTTATATTGCGGTGCTTTTAGGATGACAAAGAACAAGATATGAAAACTTTATTAACATATCATGCATGGTTTACATCCCATGGGGGTGCCTGAGGTACTTCATGCTTTCTCAACGCACTTACAGCCCCTAGCTAATCATTCATTCCATCGACTTAGATTCACTCTACTAAATAATCACGGGAGTCACTTTTCCCTTAGGTCACCTTTTAAGATAAAATCATTCAATGCGTGGAATTTAACGTTCTGATAAAGCCATCAAATTTTATAATGAGGTGCCTTATCAAATTTTATAATTAGGCACAATTTTCAATGTATCTTGATATTTATATGTATATTATTATTATGTATGGTAAAGAAATAAAACTATACAATTAAGTGAATATATAATTAAAATTTAAATACAGAATATTATAGATAGTAGCATGTATGGTATATGAAAAAGATTAAATAAAATGAATATTTTTTCAAAATATATGAAATAGAAAATGGGAGATAGATAGTATGAATCTCAAGTAAAAATGGTAAAATAAAATTAAAAAAAAATACAATTATCTGAAATAGAAAATGAGAAATTAATATTTGCATTATTCTCCAAATTGTTAGAATTAGGTATTTGAATGATTTTGTTAAGTAATGTTTTTGATTATTTTGTTATTTTTACTTTATAAAGATATATCAATTTCTGAAATATGTATTGGAATTATCGAAGGCAAAATCAAACTAAAAATAAAATTAGAATTAACTAAAGTTTCATCAAAAAGTAACTAACTGATTAATTATTCATTATTTAATTTGATAATGATCTTCAGATTTATACTAATTTTAACAAAATAAATTAAGATTTGTAATAATGGCTAAAAAAGTATTTATTAAATGAGATTTTTTTTTTAAATTATAGATAATTAATAAATATTTAAATCAATGTTTTTTATTAAATCAGAAATTGTTTATTCACATACCTAAATTAGTATAAATTACTCATAAACTGAAAACTAAAACATAAAATTAGTCAATTACTCATAAGCTAAATAACTCATAGTTAATGATAATTAGTCATAAATCTAAGTTACTTATAATTGTTTACTATAAATTATGCATAAACCTAAAGACCCTATAAATTATTGAAATATAAAATTAACTATGTAGCATTCATTATTCATGATTTAATTTGACAATGATCTTCTGGTTTATACTAAATAAATGATATAAGTTTTGCAATAATGATTAAAAAAATATTTATTAAATGAAAAATTGGTTAAATCACAACGAATTAACAAATATTTAAATCAGAACTATTTATTAAATCAAAAGTCGTTTACTGATATAGGTGAATTACTAGAAACTACTCATAAACCTAAAAACTCAAACATAGAATTAGTCAATTAATCATAATGCTAAATAACACATAGTTACTTTTAATTACTCATAAATATTCATGAATCTAAATTACTCATAATTAACCTAGATTGCTCATAAATGTTGACTATAAATTACTCATAAACCAAAAACCACTACAAATTATTGAAACATAAAATTAACTATGAGGCACTATAAATTAACTTTTTCACCCAAACAAGTGGAATGTGGCTTCTAAAATTTACAAAAACTCAATATATGAAACATTGAATTGAGATTTCTACTACCATCTATATGTTGTTCTAGTCATTGTTCATTGTAAATCATGTCACACCTTTTTCTACTTTTCTCTATTCATTGCAAAGCATAACACACATTTTTCTACTTTTCTTTATTCTTTGTTTAATGAAAACATGCTCCACTTCAAATATATTACAAAAAATGGCATACATCCATTCCACTTCAAATATTAAAAAAAAAAAAAGCCTAAAATTCTATGCCATCCTAAGGATTTTCATTTAATGATATATATTATAAACCTAAAATTATATTGAGTTGTTTTTTAATTTGTAAAAGAATAATATTATAGTTAAATGCTTAAAATCCTTGTAAAATATTTTTTTGAAAAAATCCATCTTAAATCCTTGTAGATCTAAATTACCTTAAGAATTTTCTAATTCTAGATATAGCTCTTAAACACTATTCTATTCAATTGGATGGATGTCTTACTCCTGAAAATTTCACATTGTATTTAAATTATCTTTCTGATTTGATTTGTTGAGAGAGATAGCCCTTTTAAAATTACTCAAAATATCTATATCTATATGGAATAGGAATTCAAGGTCGAATTTAAACATTTCATTTTGATATTACGAGAAAAAAAAATCTGGAGAGAGATATAGACATTTCCTCCTTGAAGAATGCATTGTTAGGTGTGGAGTTCATAGTTCTATCCACTTATTTTACTGAAATCCTTCCCCAAATATCACTAAAATGTATGAGGATCTAGAATGTGCATGTAGTCACTTTTTTCCTTCAAGAAAGCAAATGTTAGATCAATGATGGTTAAATATTCATCAAGTTATTTGTGATAAATATTATTCAATTGTCACACTAATATCTAATTTTCCAACCTTCACATATGCTATCCATATTTAATTGAACTAAGGTGTGATGATTATAATGGATTTAAGGAATTTATGTCTTCCTTTTTGTACTTAAAGTGAATTTGGTTATTGTGGTCCATTAGCATAAGGCGAAGATGTGCAACATCAAGGAAGGAGGAAGAGTTATGGTCTAGGAATGTGTTGTTTTAGAAATTTAATAATATCAATTTAATTTGATATTCATGGATTTATTATATTAAAATTTTTAGTTTAGGTTTAGAGTCAACAATTGTCACTTATTATTATAATATTGATATTTTATACCATTATGTTTTGAAAGATAAATAATTAGAAATATGAATGTGATTGTTTATTATTTACATTTCCTAATATTTATTAATTTAACCTCCATATAAGCATAATCATGTAGATATTAATGCAGTCCATTACAATGATTAAGTTGTCATATTAATGCAATACGTTACAAGGATTATCTTATGATATTAACAATCTATTGTTTTATTAATAAATAAGTAAAATGATTTTAGAGTAATTTTAAGTATGAAAAAAATAATATATATGAATGTGTTGTTTTAGGAATTTAATAATATCATTTTAATTTCATATTTATGGATAAATTATATTAAAAATTTCAGTTTAGGTTTAACATTTTTTTATCCTTAACACAATGGAAAGTTGTGTTGTCCAACAAAAATAAAGTTGTTTTTTGTAGGCAATCTTTTTGTTTGCATTGTGAATTAGGTGTTGTACTTGATGGAAGCCTACCTAATGAGTTGTTCTTATTTGATATTATAGATATATTTGTAGAAACATTAAAAATTTTGGATTATAGAGATTAGGTTTAAAATATTGTGGAATTGTGTTCGGTTTTGTAATAATGTTATGATCCCTAATTTGATTTTATACAATTTGTATATGTGAAGTTTTTTTGTATGTGCAAATGGTAAGTTATGTATGTATGTTACTTTTAATTTTCTTCAACAATAAATTGTTTTGTTGATATCAAACATGTTTTTTTCTATTAGGTGTTTTCGTTGTTTTATCATGGATTGATCTATTTGGAGTTGTTTTCCATTCAAAATTCTTCAACTTGTCTTCCTGTCGCTGCCTTTATTGGTTGTGATAAAGTTTATCACTATTTGTAAGAAATGGAAGAATTTTTTGGAAAACCCTTCTTTCTTGTTACATTCCAAGCATGTCTCTATGAACTAATTTGGATTTATAGTTCCTTTCCTCGATAGTGAAGGAAATTATTTTGCTCTTGAATACCTTAATCAGAATGGGCACAAATCTCAATTTCATTTGCAATTCATAGATTCAAGATACAAAGTAGAGTCTACTGTTGGACCAATGGTAGTTTTATCCTTACCAACAGAATGCTCCCATACACTCAACTATTTTGTAACGAATCCATTCACAAAGGCCTTTAAAAACATAGGGCCAATAAGAATTGGAGCATGGGGATTATTTTCGTTATTGGAAAATGTAAGCAGTAAAAATTATGACTGGGTTGTTCTAAAACATATGTATGACAAAATGTAGTCTCAATTTTATGTTTGCAATAGCCTTGATAGGGTATGGAAAAGCGTTGTTGTTCCATTTGGTGGCACTTCACCCCCTAAGAATGGTGTGTTTTATAATAGTAAATTGTTTTGGATGTATTTGGACAAGGAGTATGAAGATTATCCTCGGTATGGGTATACAATCTACTAGTTTGATGTAATAAAAAATGAATGGGGTTTTTCATTTGTTCCAATCATTGACATACGGTGTATTTCATTAGCAATATACATGGATCAGTTGATATGCCTTGTCAATGATGACTCTGCTTCTGTATGGTCATTTGAAAGGTTGGATCATTTCCAATTTGGTCAACTGTGCATTGAACCAAGAATTGACTACTTTGAAGATGATTGGGGTTTCAGATGGAATTTGTTGGAAGAAATTTCTGTAGATATAAATAACAAATGTCCTGGTTATCTTCCATTTCGAATAGTCCATGGTCTGGTTCTTATGTACAATTGTAGTGAAGTTCCATTCCTATCATATGACATGATAACTCACATATGTTTTCCAACATATTTTGATAATTCGACTAATGAACAGATGTCTGGATTTTGGTACCCAATGCTAGAGGATTGCAATGATTTGATTGAGTATGGAAAAGTTTTTGGAATTGCTCCCCGTATGGATTCTATTGATGAGATTCCACCATTGGATACGGATATGGATTCTTAAGATATTAGTATTCTTTGGAGTTCCTATAAATATTTCCATTTTATATACTCTCTATGGTTGTGGAAAATATTTCCATTTTTGTCTCTATACATACTATGGGTCTTTACAGTAATACTTTAAAATTATGCTTCTATCAATCTTTATGATGAAAAATATTTCATATTGTTTCCCCTGAAGTTTTATTAATTACATGTAAATGTGTCTTGATGTTATGCATTTTTCTTTGTTTGTATAATTATAATTGCTATGGGTTGTGTTATAGATGTTATTTGTATTGGTTTTTGTCATTGATTCTTAAACAATGCTATATCTTTATGTACATTTTAATACTTTTATTTATGTTTTGATAGTATATAGTTCCAAATTTTTATATATACTTCCAAGTCATATCATTGTTAGAGTATTGTGTCCCAATAGTATGGGTTTTGTTTTTATTCAAATATGATACATGGAAATTTAGACTTTTTTGTTTAAGCCATTTGGAAGAATTCATTTATGTTTTTAGCCATTTTGAAAAATTCATTTTTGTTTTTAGCCATTTGGAAAAATCCTTATACATTTTGATATGTTTATATGATTGGAAAAAATAGCATATAGACCTTTTATGTTTTTTTACAATTTCCAATAAAAAACTTGTGCCTTTTTCATTTTTTTGTGTTCGTTTATATTAGATATTTGCTATGTTCCATGTTTATGATTCCATAATGAATATTTTATTATTCATTGTAGAAATGTCATCTCAAGGCATAAGAAAGTGTACAAGAAAGCGAAATTTGTCACCAGAATCACGTGAGAGGTCTAATGAAAGTCATCATTTATGGTATCCACAAAATAAGGATTCCATAAATGAGCATAGGAGAGCTACATATCATAGAAGAACGACTGAAGCCACTATTGAAAATTATTTTATAATTCCTCGTAAGTATCATACTATGGATGATATAATGGAATTAACATTTCCTGTTGATTGCTCATTATCAGAATATGCTCCTCATCAGCATAATCTTGTTGTTCGATGCTCTCTTGAAAATGTTCATAACATTGGGGAACATCTTGTAATTGAGAAGAACATCATATTGATAACGTGAATTCAAATGTCCACCCCAACCCTTCCATGTGTCCAATTTCATGTTTTGACGACCAAAGGTTGCAAAACATCCATGGTGGAGGTAATGATGACATTGTGTGTGATGATTTGAATGATAGTTTAATTTTCCATTTCTTTGATAATTTGGAGCAATGTACTCAAAACATCAGATCTTCCAATCCTGCTTCTCAAATTAATGTGGTCCCACCAAGATAATCATTCATCCCTGATAGCATTTCGTGTGAAACAATGGAGGTAACACAATAATATTTTGATTTTTGCTGCAATAATGTTTGTTTTATTACATTCCTCTATTTACAAAGTTTTGTTTACTAAACTTATAAGTTATTTTATTCTCTTTGAAAAGGATACAAATCATTTTGATAGAGGTCTATAAATTAATTCCCAAAGTGTTCCATCTACTAATCTGAGAAGTGAAGATGAAGCATTTCATAACTTTCCTGTGCATTCTCCTCGACGATCAAATTTCCAGACTAATGTAAAATTTCATTTTTTTTTTATTTGATTTTCATTTTGTTAATTTTTAGTTGTTTGGACATTGAATTTTATGGCGTAATTTACTTTCTTCGAATAGGACACAACTCATTTCAATAGAGGCATACAAATTAACTTTGCATATTTTCCATCTACTGATATTAGAAGTCAAGAGGAACCATCTCATAACGTTTGTCCACATCACCAAAAAAATGTAAATGTTGAGTTCATTTCATATTTTCTTCATTTTTTCATTTACAGTTGGTTGGACATTGTATTTTGTGACCTTTTATGGAGAAACCATGATTTCATCTCATTAGGTTGGATAATTGGAATCCAAAACATCAAATTGTTTAACTAATGTAGATGTTCAATGTATTTGATTTATTTTCCATTTTTTAATCTTTCTTTTTTCAACATTTAGTTTTATAATGTATTTTATTTTTTTGAAACAAGAAACAACTCATTTGAATAGAGGCATAGAAACTACATCCCAAAATGTTCCATCCACCGATGTTAGGAGCCAAGAGCAACCATCTCATAAACCTCATCCACATTAAGACACAAATGTAAATTTTGAATGCATTTGATTCCTTTTCATTTTTTTCATTTATAATTAGTTGGAAATTAAATTTTAAAATATTTTATTACCAAGAGATCTTTACATCCTTTGATGTTCACACAATATAGACCATAAATTTGGAAAGACCTTCGCATAGATCCATTCCACATGCTTCAAATTTGCTAAGGGAATCTCATGCTCCTGAAGATGAAGTACATGTTAGAAGAAATTTTACTCTTCCACATGGTTTTCAACATGGTTCGGCTAGTACAAATCACATTCACTTTGATGAAAGCATGATTGTAGTGCATAAAAGATTTTGAACAAAGATAGATATCTTTTCAGTTGTCTAAACGTGCCACATTTGACAAGAATCATATCCCAGAATCCATGGTTTGAGACATTCTTAAGGACCTGTTTGTAGACGATATAAGAGTGAAAGAGGAGACCATCGTTTTTGTCAATATAATAACATGGATCCTGGTGAGCAACCTCATATTTTAAGAGTTCTTACTCGAGTTGAAAAAATGCTAATAGCATGTGTGAAACATATTTTGCAATTGACACATGCTCGAGGTGGGAAATATAAGTATAGTGGTGATACAATTAGCTTTCCTCAAGATATTTCTACAATTGTACAAAGTCTTCCCCGGCATGTTGAAGATATTGAATTTCTAATTGTCAAGAGACATGCTGCTCAATTTAAATATTATGAATGTTATGTCAGAATATATCAAGTGATGGTTACATTTCTTTTCAAAATCCAACATGATGGTTGCATTGATTTTCAAAATCCAACATGATCAATATTATTGAGATGTTGTAATTGACTATGATTCAATGAATGCTCTACCTGAAATATCAACAAATGTATCCTCCAGGTTTAAATTTCTTGATTGTGATATTGAAGAATCTGAGATCAATGAAACTAATAATGAAGGGTTTCCTGCTGGTTTTTTTTTTCCTCTCATCCTTGTTTCTTTTTTTTGCTCACCCTACAATTTCTTGATAATGTTGATTCTCACATTTCAAGACATGGTAGCCAGTATGGAACCTTGCGTGAATGAATATGAACTAGGGGTTAAGATATTGTATTGCCAACATTGTTCCCCACTGGTGATGTTGATTGGTTGCAACCATGTATTTGTAGTGTTGAACTACATGAGTATGCATTGAATCTTCTTAGGCACTATTATCATATATTTGGGAACCATCCTTACTTCTGATATTAGCTATTGAACATGATAATGCAGCATTGAATCCAAGCAAGTGCTGTAGTTTTTCAAAGAAACATTTACATGATAACTCACCTACAACAATTGAAGAGTTCCATCACCAACTCTCAGATTTACTAGATAATAAGTTGGTTGAGCATATTATGTGGTTTGGTTCTTCTCTGAGAGGTACAAGGGCATACTAGACTAAGTTTCGAGCTGAATTGAATGACATGATTACTCAGTTAGGATGTCCATCTTCATTTTTTACTTTGAGTACAGCTGCATAACCTCATGCCCATACATTCACATTCTCATTCTTAAAATGAGCATCGTATGAAAATTCAGAATGTTATCCAGTACACTCTTATTGTTTCCGCATTTATGCACCATAGATTCAATAATTTTTGAGAGGAAGTTATCCAAAAATGTCTGAAAGCTAAAGACTTCTAGTACAGGTTTGTGTTGTTGAATTTATTTTCTATACTTTGTCAACTTTTATTATGACTCTATTTATATTTTCTGTAGTAACTATATCTTCATTTTTTTTAGATATGAGTGGCAACATAGAGGTTCAACACATATCCATAGTCCTATGGTTATAAGGCACTCCTGGAATGGAAATACTTGATTGGGCAAATGTTTCTCATGTAGAACATGCAAAGATATTCTTTGACAAATATGTAACTACATGGAATCCACGTGACATACATCATTGCAACATAATGGTTCCAAAATCCTCAATGATGACCCTTTCCTATTGAATACTAGTCAAATTTTCTCTTGTAATCCTCATAATGATTATGAAAATTTGTTAAACCATGTCCAAAGGCACACAAAGTGTACCATAGATTCTTTTTTGCGCTAAGAGGGCACTACTCTGACATGTCAATACAATTCTCCATGGGATCTTTGTGATGAATCAAGTTTGTTCACATATGATGGAAGAAGAAAAAATATGAGCCAACAAGAAATTATGACATGATTAATGTACATAACATTAACCTTCTAATAATGTGACATGCAAATGTTGATTACCAACTAGTGCTTTCTTGCTATGCTATCTTGAAATATATTGCTAAGTATGAATCAAAAGAAAAAAAGGGTCTGAAAGTTATCATCATATGTTAACTAGAATTTCTAATTCTACTCGCCTTGAGGATCATGCTTTATCTGCATATAAAAAGGTTTCTTGCAGAAACAATTGTTGACCGTGACATTGGAGCACAAGAAACATGCTATATGTTGATTAAGCTACCTCTTGTTGTTTGTAGTTGGAAATTTGTTTCCTTAAATGTCCGAAGAAAGGTTTTTAGGAAAATCTCAAGGGATGGCTTGCAATGTTCATCTCAAAATACTTTTGTTCAACATTATGAGAAGGTACCTTTTTTCCTTGAAGATCTATCTTTTATAGAAACAACACGACCTTGGACATTTGATAGCAAGCGTAAATAAGATCCATGGAAGCTTAGAGATTTTCATGATATTGTTAGGGTTTGGTGACAGTTTTCTTCTATTCTTGGTGAGGCTTCAGAGGAATTTAAAACCTTTTGTTGGACAAAATTTCTCTTGTACAAGCCATTTCGTGACATTCCTGCAGAAATTGGCCTTTCAACTGAACTTATTATTGAAAATTGGAGGAATTTTCTATATCAAGCATGGGATGTTGATTGAAGTCTATCAATTATAGACAATATTGAAGATCAAGAAGATGGTGGGTTTTCTAACAAGGAAATGAATCTTGAAGATGATTTTCGTGAATGGCAGATTTTCTCTCGCTTGATTCCACCAAATGATGTGTATGTTTATGATCTTCACACCCTTGGTCGAAGGGACTTTGATATATCCTTTGACAGGGAAAGTACAACTATTTATTACGATGTTGCAAAGGAAGCTATTAATTTTATAAGGAATGCAAAATCAAGGGGTGATATTGTTGACCTTTCAAATAGAACATTTGCATCTCTGGATTCTTTGTCGGAAAAACAAGGACTTGCTTTTGAAATTGTTTTAAGGCACTTTGTTGAATATGAGAATCCTGGAGCTCTTCTTATGATTATTCAGGGCACCACAGGCACTAGGAAGTTTTTCCTTATCCGTTGTATTTTTGAAGCTCCTTATAATTCGTCAAGTAATGGAAAAACCTATTTGCTTCTTCTTACCGCAACATGAATAGTTGGTCTTAATATACATGCAAAAACAATACACTTAGCTCTAAAAATTTCAATTAAATATATGCATCGACTACAGGGGTAGTCACTTGCATTATTCTAGGAAGAAATGCAACATGTTAGATATATATTAATTGATGAAATGAGCTTTCTAGGATCAAGGTTGTTTATGCAAATAGATGCTCGATTACAAGAAGAATTTCTAGAGAAAAAGAATTGTCCTTTTGGTGACAGATCCATCATCCTTGTGGTTGACCTTAGCCAACTAACTCCTATGAGAGATAAGCCTTTGTATGCAGGTAATACAACACACAAAGTCTTCTGGAACAAATTCAACATTGTTGTCACTCTTGACACAATCTTTCACCAACAGGGGAATAATGAGAAACAAACTTGTTTCCATAGAGTCCTCAATAACATAAGAAATGTAGAACATGTTCTTGAAGATTGGGAGTTTCTTATGTAGCGGGCTGATATGAGGTTGCATCCTAGAGAAGGAGATTTATTTAATGCAACAATTCAAATGTTTCCAACAAATAATTTGGTCCCCTTCCATAATAGTCATATGTTAAAATAATTAAATTCTCCAATTGCACAATGTGTTGTTGAGCATTCAAGGTGTTCAGAAAACATTGGTGTTGATGATGATCAATTGGACCGTGAAGTTTTTTTGTATCGTGGTCAACATGTTATGTTGGCATGTAATTTATGGGTTGAAGCTGGCTTGGTGAATGGTGTACTTGGTTTTTTTAAGGATATATTGTATACGCCTACCTCTAAGCCACATCAACTTCCAATGTTCACAACTGTTTTTTTATAAGTATGTTGGTGTTCCATTTAATGCAAGCAATACAAACATTGTCCCTATGACACCACTCGTAGGAGGAAATCGAAAACAAATTCCTTTGTTCTTTAAGTTTGTAATATTAATAATTCCTTCGGTTCATCATTTATTCGCTTTGGTTATTAATCCCAAATATTAAGGTTCAGATAATAGTCCTAAGTTTTAATATTACTTCCTTATGTTTACAATGTTTATTCCTTCAATCTATTAACGTGTTGCTTTCATAATATTAACAATCCCTAAGGTTTATTGACCACTTAGGTTTATAATATTCACAGTCACATGGGTTGATCAATACGTTGGGTTTAAAATATTAATTCCTATTTTATTATTAATTCCTTTTATTTAATATTTGATCCCTTGCCATTTTTTTATCCCTTTGGGCTTCTAATATTTCCCATGGGTTTATTAATTCCTTACGTTATATATCAAAACATGCTGGGTTTATTTCATTATTCAAGTTTTTAATATTAATAATTCCTTCTGGTTTATCATTTAATCCCTTGGCCTTATTAATCCCTTTTTTTCTCACGCTGAACTTAAAAACTAATTCCTGGGAGGTTTCATTAATTCGTTTCTGCGTTTTTTAATAATTTAGGGGTCGTTGCATTTATTGATTCCCTAGTTGGAGTATGATTGATCGCTTGCATTTATCTAATTGTTTAATAATATTACTTCCTTGGTTTTTGTAATATTCAATAACGCTCGTTTTATAACCAATATTAAGGCGTAAATCATTTGTCCAACTATTTATGATGTATGTCAATATCACAATAGATTAATATAATATGTAAATCAACCATGGTTAGCAATGTTTATTTTAGGGTTTATAATAGTCATGTTAGGGTTTATATGCGCTGGGTTTATAATTTTTATCCCTTAGGTTAATTATTCCCATGAGTTTATAAGATCAATCCTTTCAGTTTATTGATCTAAGGGTTCATATTCCCAGGGTTCAATATTATTCAACAATGGTCAACAATAAAAAACCATCTTCGACCATGATCAACCATTGTCCAACATCAATCACTTGGGTTTATTATTCCTCGTTCAATGATGGTTTATTATGATGTCAACAATGGTCCAACATGGAATTGTGATAAGGATTGTCTTAATATCAAAAAAATTGATGGTGAGTCATGTTTATTTTAGTGTTTATAATATTTATCTTAGGGTTTATATATGTTGGGTTTATAATATCAGTCCCTTGGGTTTAATATTATTCCCTTGGGTTCATCATTCCTTGGGGTTTTAGTATTAATCCCTTCATTTTTTTATTCCTTTGGGTTTCTCATACTAATCCCTTGGGTTTATTATTCCCTTAGGTTTATAATATCAATCATGGTCAACCATTGTTAATCATAGCCAACCATGGTCAACCATGGTTGAATGTCAGATTGTGACAAGGATTGTTTCACCATGAAAATAAACCATGTTTATTTTAGTGATTTTAAGATTTATATTAGGGTTTAGCAATGTTGGGTTTATAATATTAGTCCCTTCGGTTTAATATCATTCCCTTGGGTTCATAATCCCTCATAATCCCTTGGGGTTTTAGTATTAATCCCTTAGGCTTATGCTTCCGTTGGGTTCATAATATCAATCCCTTGGGTTTATTATTAACTTGGGTTTATAATATCAATCATGGTCAACCATGGTCAACCATAACCAACCATGGTTAAATGTGGTCAATCATGGTACGATCTTGCATTACGACAAACAATGTCCTAATATAAAAAGTATCGACGATCATGGACAATCATGGTCAACCATGTTTTATAGTATCAAACATGGTCAACCATGATCAATCATGGTCAAACATGTTTGAACGCCGCATTGTGACAAAAATTGTCTCGATATGAAAATCAACCATGGCCCAACGTCACATTGTGACAAAGATTGTCTCGATATGAAAATTAACCATGGTCAGCCATGGTCCAACATGGCGTTGTGATAAAGATTTATGAAAATCAACCATGGTCAATCATGTTTACTTTAGTGTTTATAATATTTATCTTAGGGTTTATATACGTTGGATTTATAATATTAGTCCCTTGGGTTTAATCTTATTCAATCTTATTCCCTTGGGATTTTAGTATTAATCCCTTGGGTTTGTTATTCCGTTGGGTTTATAATATCAATCCATTAGGTTTATAATATTAATCATGGTAAACCATGGTCAATCATAGCCAACAATGTTCAACCATAGTCAAACCATATGGATATGGAAATCAAACATGGTTAACCATGGTCCAACGTTTTATTCTCACAAAGATTGTCTCGATATGAAAATCAATCATGGTCAACTATGGTTAACCATGGTCAAATGTTGAATTGTGACAAGGATTGTATATATATGGAAATCAACCATGGTCCACCATGGTTTATATTTTTTATACCTTAGGTTTATTATTCCCTTAGGTTTATTGATGTAAGCTTTCATATATACTAGGGTTTAATATTATTCAATAATGGTCAACCATGTTCAACCATGGTCAACCATGTTCAACCATGGTCAACCATGGTCCAATGTCACATTGTGACAAGGATATTCTCAATATAAAAATCAACCATGCTGAACCATGTTTATTTTAGTACTTTTAATATTTATCTTAGGGTTTTTATACCTCGGGTTTATAATATTAGTCCCTTGAGTTTACTGATGTAAGCTTTCATATTCCTAGGGTTTAATACTCTTCAACAATGGTCAACCATGTTCAACCATGGTCCAATGTCGCATTATGACAAGGATCGTCTCAATATGAAAATCAACCATACTCAACCATGTTTATTTAAGTACTTTTAATATTTATCTTAGGGTTTTTATACCTTGGGTTTATAATATTAGTCCCTTGGGTTTAATATTATTCCCTTAGGTTCATAATCCCTTGGGTATATTGTTCCTTTGGGTTTATAAGATCAATCACTTGGGTTTATTATTCCGAGGTCAACCATGGTTTATTATGATGTCAACGATGGTCCAACATGGAATTGTGATAAGGATTGTCTCAATATGAAAATCAACCATGTTCAATCATGTTTATTTTAGTGTTTATAATATTTATCTTAGGGTTTATATACATTGGGTTTATAATATTAGTCCCTTGGGTTTAATATTATTCCCCTGGGTTCATAATCCCTTGGGGTTTTAGTATTAGTCCCTTGGGTTTATAATATCAATCCATTGGGTTTATTGTCAACCACGATCAATCATAACCAACCATGGTCAACCATGGTCAAACAAGGTTGGATATGGAAATCAAGCATCGTCAACCATGGTATAACATTGTGTTCGACAAGGATTGTCACGATATGAAAATCAATCATGGTCAACCATGGTTGACATTGTCCAACGTTGCATTGTGACAAGGTTTGTCTCTATATGAAAATCAACCATAGTCAACCATGGTCAACCATGTTTATTTTAGGGTTTGTAATATTGATGTTAGGGTTTATATACCTTGGGTTTATTATTTTATCCCTTAGGTTTATTATTCCCTTGGGTTTATAATATAAATCCCTTAGGTTTATTGATCTAAGGGTTCATATTCCTAGGGTTCAATATTAGTCAACAATGGTTAGCCATAATCAACCATGGTCAACCATGGTCCAATGTCACATTGTGACAAGGATTTTCTCAATATGAAAAACATATGTGCTCAACCATGCTTATTTTATTATTTTTAATATTTACCTTAGGTTTTTTATACCTTGGGTTTATAATATTAGTCCCTTGTGTTTGATATTACTCCCTTTGGGTTTTAGTTTTAATCCCTTGGGTTTATTATTCAATATCAATTCGTTAGGTTTGTTATTCCCTTAGGTTTATGATATCAATCACGGTCAACAATCGTAAGCTATGGTCAATCATGGGGTTTTAGTATTAATCCCTTGGGTTTATTTTTCCCTTCGGTTCATAATATCAATCCCTTGGGTTTATTGTTAACTTGGGTTTATAATATCAATAACGGTCAACCATGGTGGGATGTCGCATTGTAACAAAAAATGTTTCCATATAAAAATCTAGACAATCATTGTTAACCATGGTTGATCATGGTCAACCATGTTTTATAGAATCAAACATGGTCAAGCATGGTAAATCGTGGTAAAGCATGGTCAATCTTGGGTTTTTAGTATAAATCCCAATAGTCTGTTATTCCTTTGGGTCAAACATGGTGAATCATAGTCAACCATGGTCAAATGTCACTTTGTGACAAAGATTGTCTCAATATGAAAATCAACCATGGTCAACCGTCACATTGTGACAAAAAATTAATTATTATCATTATTAATTATTATTATGTAAAGATGAATTAATTATTTTATTTTTATTTAATTAATTAATATTCATATTATTATT
>APFE031311501.1:155920-176700 GCA_000404065.3 Pinus taeda | reverse complement strand
TTTTAGTATTAATCCCTTGGTCTTATTATTCATTTGGGTGTATAATATCAATCCCTTGGATTTATTATTCCCTTAGGTTTATAATATCAATCAAGGTCAACCAAGGTCAACCATGGTTGAATGTGACATTGTGACAAGGATTGTCTCACCATGAAAATAAATCATGTTTATTTTAGTCTTTGCAATATTTATATTTGGGTTTACAAATGTTGGGTTTATAATATTAGTACCTTGGGTTTAAGATTATTCCCTTGGGTTCATAATCTCTTGGGGTTTTAGTATTAATCCCTTGTTCTTTTTAATCATTTGGGCTTATAATATCAATCCCTTGGGTTTATTATTATGTTAGGTTTATAATATCAACCATGGCTAGCCATTGTCAATCATAGCCAACTATGGTCAACCATGTTTGAATGTTGCATTGTGATAAGGATTGTCTCACCATCAAAATAAACCATGTTTATTTTAGTGTTTGTACTATTTATAGTTGGGTTTATCAATGTTTGGTTTATAATAATAGTCTCATTGGTTTAATATTCTTCCCTTGGGGTTCTAGTATTAATCACAAAGCTTTATTATTCCATTGGGTTTATAATATCAATCCCTTGGCTTTATTATTCCCTTAGGTTTACAATATCGATCATGGTAAACAATAAAAGTAAATCGTGTTTATTTTAGTCTTTTTAATATTTGTATTTGGGTTCACAAATCTTGAGTTGATAATATTACTCCATTGGATTTAATAATCCCTTGGGTTCATAATCCCTTGGGTTTTAGTATTTAATCCTTGGGCTTATTATGGTTTTGTTTATAAAATCAATCCCTTGCGATTTATTATTCCATTACGTTTATAATATTAATCAAGGTCAACCATAGTTGAATGTCACATTATGACAAGGATTGCCTCACCATGAAAATAAATCATGTTTATTTTAGTCCTTGTAATATTTATATTTGGATTTACGAATGTTCAATTTATAATATTAGTCCCTTGGGTTTAATATTATTCCCTTGGTTTCATAATCCTTTGGGGTTTTAGTATTAATTTCTTGTGTTTATTATTCTTTTGGGCTTATAATATCAATCCCTTGGATTTATTATTCCTTTTGGCTTATAATATCAATCATGGTTAACCGTTGTCAATCATAGCCCACCATGGTCAACCATGTTTGAATGTTGCATTGTGACAAGGATTGTTTCACCATCAAAATAAACCATGTTTATTTTAGTGTTTGTAGTATTTATATTTGGGCTTACCAATGTTGGGTTTATAATAATAGTCTCATGGATTTAATATTATTCCCTTGGGTTCATAATCCCTTGGGGCTTTGGTATTAATCGCTTAGTTTTATTATTCCTTTGGGTTTATAATATCAATCCCTTGTGTTTATTATTCACTTAGGTTTACAATATTGATCACGATCAACAATGAAAGTAAATCATGCTTATTTTAGTCTTTGTAATATTTGTATTTGGGCTTGCGAATGTTGGGTTTATAATATTAGTTCATTGGGTTTAATATTATTCCTTTGGGTTCATAATCCCTTGGGGTTTTAGTATTAATACCCTAGTTTTATTATTCATTTGGGTTTATAATATCAATCCCTTGGGTTTATTATTCCCTTAGGTTTATAATATAAATCATGGTCAACCATGGTTGAATGTCACATTATGACAAGGATTGTCTCACCATAAAAATAAATCATGTTTATTTTGGCCTTTGTAATATTTATATTTGGGTTTACAAATGTTGGGTTTATAATATTAGTCCCTCAGGTTTAATATTATTCCCTTGGGTTCATAATCCCTTGGGGTTTTAGTATTAACCCCTTGGGTTTATAATATCAATCCATTGGGTTTATTATTCGCTTAGGTTTATAATATCAATCATGGTCAACCATGGTCCACAATGTTTGAATCTGACATTGTGACAAGGATTGTCTCACCATAAAAATAAATCATGTTTATTTTCATGTTTGTAATATTTATATTTGGGTTTATGAATGTTGGATTTATAATATTATTCCCTTGGGTATAATATTATTCCCTTGGGTTGATAATCCCTTGGTGTTTTAGTATTAATCCATTGGGTTTATAATATCAATCCCTTGGGTTTATTATTCCCTTAGGTTTATAACATCAATCATGGTCAACCATGGTTGAATGTCACATTGTGACAATGGTTCTCTCACCATGAAAATCAATCATGTTTATTTTAGTCTTTGTAATATTTATATTTGGGTTTAAGAATGTTGGGTTTATAATATTAGTCCCTTGGGTTTAATATTATTCCCTTGGGTTCGTAATCCCTTGGGGTCTTAGTATTAATCCATTAGGGTTCTTATCCATTTGGTCTTATAATATCAATCCATTGGGTTTATTATTACCTTAGGTTTATAATATCAATCATGGTCAACCATGGTAGAATGTCACATTATGACAAGGATTATCTCACCATGAAAATAAATCATGTTTATTTTAGTCTTCGTAATATTTATATTTAGGTTTATGAATGTTGGGTTTATAATATTATTCCCTTAGGGTTAATATTATTCCCTTGGGTTCATAATCCCTTGGTGTTTTAGTATTAATCATTCAGGTTTATTATTCATTTGAGATTCTAATATCAATCCCTTTAGTTTATTATTCCCTTAGGTTTATAATATCAATTATGGTCAACTATTGTCAATCATAGCCAACCATTGTCAACCATGTTGATGTCTCATTGTGACAAGGATTGTCTCACCATAAAAATAAACCATGTTTATTTTAGTGTTTGTAATATTTATATTTAGGTTTACCAATGTTGGGTTTATAATATTAGTCTCGTGGGTTTACTGTTATTCCCTTGGGTTCATAATCCCTAGGGTTCTTAGAATTAATCACTTACTTTTATTATTCCTTTGGGTTTATAATATCAATCCCTTGGGTTTATTATTCCCTTAGGTCAGGAAAACATTTAGGGGCAAATATTCGCAAGTGGGCTAATATTCCATGCTTTTTCCAAAAACAAGGTTCTTCAATTTCCAATTTTTCTAAAAATTAATTCTTTCCAAATTTTATAGAATAAAATTTTTTTTTCCTTTTTAAATTAGAAATATTATATATTGTTTAATTATAAAATAATAAGAAATCTAAATATTTTTATAAAATTATCATCAGACATTTTAAAATGTGGATATTAGGGACTAGTAAAATTCGCTAAGGTTGCTAAACTTTAATACAAACTTCCATCCTTAAAATTTTCCCTACCTTAGGTTTATAATATCGATCATCATCAACAACTGTCAATCATAGCCAACCATGGTCAACCATGGTTAAATGTCACATTTTGATAAGGATTGTCTCACCATGAAAATAAATCATGTTATTTTTAGTCATTGTAATGTTTATATTTGGGTATACGAATGTTGGGTTTATAATATTAGTCCCTTGGGTTTAATATTATTCCCTCGGGTTCATAATCCCTTGGGGTTTTATTATTAATCCCTTGGGTTTATTATTCATTTGGTTATAATATCAACGCCTTGGGTTTATAGCATGAATCATGGTCAACCATTTTCAATAATAGCCAACCACAGTCAACCATGTTTGAATGTCGGATTGTGACATGGACTATCTCACCATCAAAATAAACCATGGTTATTTTAGTGTTTGTAGTATTTATATTTGGGTTTACCAATGTTGGGTTTATAATATTAGTCCCATGGTTGAATGTCACATTTTGACAAAGATTGTCTAACCATGAAAATAATCCATGTTTATTTTAGTGTTTGTAATATTTGTATTTGGGTTTAACAATGTTGGGATTCTAATATTAGTCCCTTGGGTTTAATATTATTCCCCTGGGTTCATAGTCCATTGGGTTTATGTTTCCCTTGGGTTTATTATTAACTCGGTTTATATGTTCAACCATAACCAACCATGGTCAATTATGGTCAATCATTGTCCGATCTCACATTATGAAACAAATTATCTCCACTTAGGGTTTATATTCCTTGGCTTTTCAATATTAGCCCCTTGAGTTTAATATTATTCCCTCAGATTCATAATCCTCTAGGGTTTTAGTAATAATCCCTTGGGTTTATTGTTCCTTTAGGTTTATAATATCAATCTCTTAGGTTTATTATTCTGCAGTCAACCATGATTTATTATGAAGTCAACCATAGTCAACTATGGTCCAACATGGAATAGTGATAAGGATTGTCTCAACATGAAAATCAATGATGTTCAATCATGCTTATTTTAGTGTTTATAATATTTATCTTAGGGTTTATATACATTGGGTTTATCATATTAGTCCCTTGGGTTTAATATTATTCCCTCGGGTTCATAATCCCTTGGGGTTTTAGTATTAACCCCTCGGGTTTATTATTACTTTGGTTTTATAATTTCAATCGCTTCGGTTTATTATTCCCTTAGGTTTATAATATCGATCATGGTCAACCATTGAAAATCATAGCTAGCCATGGTTAGTCATAGTTGAATGTCACATTGTGACAAGGATTGTCTCACCACGAAAATAAACCATGTTTATTTTAGTCTTTCTAATATTTATATTAGGGTTTACAAATGTTGGGTTTATAATATTTGTCCCTTGGGTTTAATATTATTTCCTTGGGTTCATAATCCCTTGGGGTTTTAGTATTAATCCTTTGGGTTTATTATTAACTTGGGTTTATAATATCAATCGTGGTCAGCTTTATTAATCTTTTGTGTTTGTAATATC
This sequence comes from Pinus taeda, assembly GCA_000404065.3. Classification (NCBI taxonomy): domain Eukaryota; kingdom Viridiplantae; phylum Streptophyta; class Pinopsida; order Pinales; family Pinaceae; genus Pinus; species Pinus taeda. The sequence goes on along the minus strand of APFE031311501.1, from coordinate 171,971 downwards.
AATCCCTTGCTCTTCTTGATCCCATTTTAATATTTATCTGTTCGGTTCACTAATTCCTTGCATTTATAATATTAAACGGTTGGGTTTATTAATTCCTCGGGTTTATAATATTAGTCCATGTTGTTTAATATTATTCCTTTGGGTCCATAATCCCAAGGGAATAATATTAAACAAAAAGGACTAATATTATAAACCCAATGTATACAAACCCTAAGATAAATATTAAAAACACTAAATAAACATGGTTGAATTAATAAAGCCTAATAATCTAATAATCATAATAATAATAATTATATTATTATGAGTTATATTTTTAAATTAATATAATAATCATACATATATAAATATATAAGAATAAAGTTGTTATTATTAATATAGTTATTAATGAATCATAAATAGTTGGTCAGTTAAAAAATTACACATAATAGTTTCCTTATAACAATTCTAATTATTACTGGATCATGGTTGTTATTATGAGTTAATATTATTATTATAATAATAATTCAATATAATTGTGAGTTATTGTTATTATTATTTTGTTATAATAATTATAATAATAATCATAATATATATTATTATAATAATAAAAATAATATTATAAGATATGAATTAATATTATTATTTATTGAAATGAGTCTTTATTAATCACATCTTTAAGATTTGGTCTATGTTTCGAACCAATTAATGTGGTTCATCCTCAGGCAAGGTGAGAAATCAATAGATCTGAGGGAATAAATAGCAAGGTTAGTCGTTGAAAATTAGTCGAACCACTAATTTTCAAAGGCATGCTGTGGGCAATGATGCATCCTTCCTATTTATTCCCTCAGATTGATTGATTTCTCTCATTGTCATGAGGATGAACCCCATTAATTGGTTCCAAACGTAATCCTAAAGATGTGATTAATCTGAAAATTTGATTTTAACATTATGCATCACAAAAGTCTTAGATCTAACCATAATTATATTTTTATATTATTCTAATAATATAATGATAATATAATACTATTGTAATATTATTATTATATTATTATCACTATTATTATTAATTAATATCACTAATATTTATGATGTATATTCGTATATAATATTAATATAATAATTATATGATAATATATCTAAATAATATGGTTTTTATTATTTATATAGTTATTAATAATGAGAAATAATAATGTTTAAAAAAATACTATAATAATTATTAATGTGGTTGATATAAGCTTATCTGTTGTATCAATCACATTGGTAAATGTGATTGTGCTAGTTATTACGTATAAAATGTGGATATGCAAATTACTTTCTAGTGGATAAATAGACAAACTATTATCTCACATTTCGCTTATCATTACATAGATACATAGTTATCCTAACATTTTTCTTATCAATATATCAGTCAGGTGTGGTGGCTGGCTGCGTGTCTCTGAAAGTAAATGTAATGCATGGTGGGAAATACTCTGAAAACATTTAATTTTCATCAGTTATGCAACGGATTAGGACCCGTAGGAACACGTCTCCTCCGATCTCCAAAGCGTGGATCCGTTTCATATCCTACACGTCTGCGCATGATATCTGAGAACAGTATTGTCTTGTAGCATCCGGTGCATGGGAGGACTGAATGTTCTTATAGGCTTCATTTAGACTAATCTCTTCGACAGAATTAGCTGGTAAGATCACCAAAACATACACAATTATAATCAAACAAAGTGTTGCGCGCATCTTGTAACAATTCAAATCATTCGCCATTGAATACAATCCAAATCAAAACAAGACTTCTGCTTAAACACTCTAGATTATAACGCACTCAGAACAACTGGCGATCACCGTTTCAGGTTTTTCTTTTACTTGGTAGCGGAAGTCTAATATATCTGAATGTCATCCGAATAGACTCTCCTTATATCATTGCTTCAATCACGCATCCTCCGATTCCCAGGGATTGAACGAACGTGACAGCTTCCATGAAATTCAAATACTTGTGAAACTGGACCAAATATGATATAATCACGACGCTTCTCTGGTCAATTTACTAGATAGGCCTATTAGGGTTGACAAATACAGTAACAAACAAAGGACTAATAAGATACGTTTTCCCAAGTTACGTAATATAATCATGCATTCCCGGACACGCACATCCCTTTGCTCTTGTGATACATTCTCCTAACTGCTAAAGGAACAGACGACGTGTTGTTTACTCTATTCTGATTCTCATAGTGCTCATCGTGATTCTCAGTTTTGATTGTGGTCTGACTTCAAAGGCTTTAGCTCACCACATGTACAATCTACATATATCTTTGACATCTTCATATTTGTAGATGTCAGCTTCTCTTCAGTTGTTTAGAAGACTAACTCCATTATCATCCAACAATATTTTGTTCAAATTATGGCAAACTTATTTTATCTCATCTTATCTGAAGGTCCTGCATTACTATCTGGCCAAACTGGCATTAACTTAACTGCAAATTCCAGCATTATCTCGAAATCTACATGAACCAGAAGAAACAGAGCGATCAGACATTCACAAAGCGTGCAAACGAGAAAAGAGTACACCTACTTTGGTAAACTTTCTTTCAAAAATTTCGCATCACCAGCATTTCCATTTTTTTATGTACATTGCCCAGACGATACTCGTTGTGTCATATAATTCTACACCTGATTTGACAAACCCAGCTTGAACGATAAATGTTAATGTAAAATGAAATAATTCAAATATGAGCATATCTATTTTTTTTATGGACTTTGCACCGACGATACTCGTTTCGAATATCTGAGGAATATCTGATAGAAGCAAATATTTATTTGATACTTGATATCTTTTTACGAGGAAGTTGTCCATGAAGAGACATCTAACGAATTGAGATTGCTGCCCTATTTTGATCTGGATCCTGACATTGTGTCCTCATTTTTCTTGAATTCACGAATTTTTTTGACCTAGTTCGGGCCTTCCAGTGCACACATTATTTGAATTTGTGACAAAATCCATCCACTTGCAACTTATATTGTGCTGAGTGGCTAATATGATATTACCTGTCAGCAGCTGTGTGAAGGCGAGCTGGTGTAAAAAGCAACACGATAGAGCACATTTTTTTTAATTGCCAATGCGGTTTTGTGGCACGAGAAGAGCACTGAAAATGTTCATGGTGGTTTAAAATCCATCATCAAGTGGGCACAACTAACATCAATCACTTGAAACATTTTAAAATATAATGGTCATAACCATGTAAACATCAAATATATTAATTGTCCTAACCACGTAAACCAAATGGCTGGTAAATTTGGATCGAGCTAAATAAAATAAAATTATGTTATTATATATGAAATATTATTAAAGACTAATTCTATATATATAATATTAAAAAGACTAAGAAAATTGTAAAAATTAGTTAAACTTTAATTTTATTTGAATTATTATTACGATTCCAAAAAATAACAATTATTCAAAAAATAGGTAACAGGAAAAATAATATTTATTTTAAATTATTTTATATATATATAGATATAGATATAGATTTTTGAATAAGGGAATTAGATTATAAAAATATTAGGCACTAATATTACAAATTTTTCAATATGACATTTCTAAAAAAATTTAAAGTCATAATCTTTTATTTTACTATTAAAAATATTTCATAAATTAAAATCTTTCCACTTCTTCTATTTATGTATAAATTATTGATAATTAAATTAAAATTTTAAAAGCATTATTTCAAAATTGACATACCAATAAAAACAATAAAAAAATAATTATAACTCAAATAAAATATATTTATACCGTAATTGATATTTATTAGAAACTTGGATTTATAACACTTCAAAGGGATCTTACATATTAATTCTTTTAATTGCGTGTTTGGTTGATGTGAATTTAAATTCGTTTAAATTTTAAAGATGTTAACCTCATATATTCATATTTCTTATTTAATTTTATTTTTATGTTATTATGATTGTTAATTGAATTTTTTTTTGTTTAAAATTAAAGTTTATATATATTAAACTATATTCTTTTAAGATATTTTATTAATTTTTTAATAAATTATAATTTAAAAATGGAATAGAATTTTAATTTTTTTAATTCAAACATTAAGTTCGATAAATTAACATATAATTTCAATAAAACATGTTAACACATAAATTTAACAAAACATATTAATATGTGAGGAAGAATAAAATGTTAAACACAAACTCTAAAGTTTTAAATCAAATAGATTAACTCATGATTGTGAATTAAAAATTGAACAAACTACATCGATGTGTATGCATGCTTTTTATTCATATAAAAGAAGAACTAAAAGATAACCATGCAATTTTTTGTTGTTTAGGATTTTTTATTAAGAAAAGTAGTTTAGATCATTGTTCTTAGATTTCACAAAAATATATGGACTTCAATTTAACTAGACATGTTGGATGATAAGTTAATTGTCCAAAATTTTATATCAAGCCACATTGATTGTACAAACAAGCATACCATTTGTCTATAGAGTTAGAAAAAATGACATAAACATATAAAAAATGCACCGATCTGTGAATCTAAGGATACCACAAGTGTAGCATTATCCAATCTAGTACCCGGAGGTGCTACAAACATGAGTTCACACAATATGTGCTTTTCCAAATGCTTCGTATGATCTTCTAAACAATCTAGGATGTCTATAATTCTCCATTGGTTCCTATGAAGCTTATTCAACAGTTAAATGATTTCATTTCTATCATCATGCTTCTCCTTAACAAATTGCCCCATTATTGTTTTCAATTGCCAATGAATAATTATGATGTGAATCAACTTATTTATGCTGGCCTAGAGGTTCACAAGGTCTTAAAGACAATGAGAATTAGAAATGACAAGAGAAATACCAACATCGTAAAGCCAACACCACAAAATAAGGGTGCAAAGGAGATGGAGGCGAAATATAATTATCTCATGAAAAATAAATAAAATTCAAGGGAAAAGGATCTTGTAAAACCCAACCTAGTAGTGTATCCCCTGACAGTACCATAGAAGGGATAGAAATTGCCAATATCACCAAGAAAATAACGATAATGTTAAAAAAATACATGCAGATCAAGGAACATAATGTTATTTCAAAACATGACCTAGAAAAATGGGTTGCACCAATCCACATACTTCTTTGAAACACTAAAATGAAGACACCCTCCTAACAATTCTAGGATATAGGCAACTAACCAAGGCATGCTTAACACAAAATTTCCTTTTGTGACCAAAAACCACGATGAAAGAATCATATATAAGAACCTGAGACAAAACACTTCCACCTTAGTGATGAAGTGTTAATAGATAATATTCAGCATCCATTCTCCACTGTAAAATTTTCTTTGTAAACTCCCTCAGAATTAGCTGGATAGCCTTAGCCAGACCATAATTTGCGCTTGTAGATATATCAAAGGTACTCCCTTGCAGTGAATGATGACCTTGTTCTAAATGAATTGGCATTTGAAATACTCAAAAGATCAAGATACATCAAACTAACATCAACTGAACCATGTTGTCAAGTATCATCCTCCATATTTAAAGTGATTGGAGGGGAAGACCATGCAACCCCTCAATTGTCTCAGGACACGGTAGTGTGGTCGTGTGATGCTCCACCACCATCGTGCATAAAACATAATGATACAATTATAAGAATGTAGAGATATAAAAATATGGACTAGAAATATGTTAGAAAGAATAAGTTATATAGAAAAAATAATGACCATAATTGTAAAGAACATAATAGGCTAACAACTCGACGGGGAACTAAATTTATGATTATATGATTTTATTAGCATTTACAAATGCATTGAATAGTTATTTATACTAAAAACATCAAATTATTGACTTAAAACTAGTGAATCATCTACGTAATCTAAAATTACACCACATATTTTTTATATGTAAAAAGTAGATAATACTGTCATTATTAACAATTTTGTAAAATCAAATTCTATTAATGAACTTTATCAAATTCTATTAATGAATTTTCATAATGCGGAGAAACTTATTAATCATTTTCATATTTCTTGATCTTATTTGTATTAATTCAATTTTAATCTTAATCGTTGGAGAAGATATGTTACTAAATTAAGTTGATTCATTTTGCATTTCTTTTATCTGTAATATTGCAAATAAATAGTTCTTGATATAGATTTATGATTATTTAGAAATTAATATATATTACTTAAATTGTAATATAATTTAAGTGTGTAAAATATTTTTATTTTAATAATAATTTTTTTTGATTATGAATATCAATTTATTTATAAAAATTTTTATTTGTAAGATAAAAAGATTACTACCATATATTATTCTTCATTTAAATGTTTAAACTCCTAAATAATTATTTAATATATAATATATGTAAATATCAAAAATTAATTTAAACAAGGGTAATAGTTGCAATGCAACATAGTCTCTGTGTCTAGTCTTATCACTAATTTTTTGATTAAATCAACATAATGAAAGAAAAATTCTCTCTGCACAAAACTTTCTATGCAAAGTTCTCTGCACAAAGCTCTCAACATAAGCTTCAATGATCTAGTTTAATTGACATGCATACTCATAGGTTAATAACATGTCCATCTTGATAGCACACATTAATAGGTTCATTGGTAATGGTAATAGATATTCATATGCATGTACTTTCACTCATTGTGTAAGAGTTCAGAGATCCACATAATGAACTAAGCTCATTGTGTGGAGATCCACACTCCCGCACAATGAACAATCATTCATTCTAATTTATCTTTTACTAAGACAACTCCACTTACATGTCTTCTATTGTTTATCACTCTTCATGGTATTTGAATGATTTACAGTGAAATGGTGTTTCTACAATTGGAAACAACATTTTGTTATGTTTACTAATCTATTATAGTTATAGCAGTATTGTAGCAGCTACAACCACCCTCTAAAATTTTGCCTTAGCTTGTTTTGTAGCCTCCCTACCAACCTTACACAACACTTTGTCTTGATTGGTCAAGTACTCATGCTTCAAGTGTTTTCCTCGCACACAGGCAGCCTGCCAATCATAGTTGATCCATTCCCCTCACAGGTTGCTCACCTGAACTTGGTTGAGGTACAGGTTGAGCAGCTTCCCCTTGAAAATTGCACATTTCTAGAGGACAACCAACCTTCCCTCCAAGAATTGTGCAATCCTCTTTGATAGCTTGCTAGGCTCTAGGATTGTGCAATCTTGCCAGCCAACCCTCTCAGTAGGATTTGTGCAAATTTTCTTAGTAGTAGGTTGTTCAACCTAGGATTTGCACAAGTCAATTGCTCTGCACAGAAATTGCACAAATCTCTTGGGCAGCCAGCCTAGCTCCCAACCAGAAATGCACGTTTTTCTCCAGCAGTCGAGCAGTCTCTTGCATGTGTGGCTGAGTTGACCAGTTCCCTCCGAGATTGAGAAAAATAGACTTGCATGCATGGACTACTTCTCCTAAGGCATCATGAAAAGGCATCGCTTGTTTTAGGAATCTATGTTTAGCAGTTGGAGGTTACATGCAAGGAGCAATTCCGAAACCTCCCACCAAGTGTAACCTCCACTAGATTCGTGGCATGTGCATCATAGCCTCGATGTTATAAAAACTCGTCTACTGGATGCTGCAAAACTGATTCCTCACATCTAGGAGTAGTCGACACATTTAGCTCACCTGTTTTGGTGTAAGCCCACTTCCCATGCCTTGTGCTACATTTCTGTCACATTTTTTTTTGTGTTTTCACTTGTAGGAGCATTGTTTGCATGATTTATTTGAACACTTTCTGTTGTTTACATATATACTAGCTTGTCCTAGCTCTGTTTCATTTTTTGTTGCTATCTCACTCCTATCACATGCATGAAACTGTTTTGCGCAGACGTTCGCCAAACCGGCAAACTACCTCATCCACATGTATGTTGATTTTTTTTTTGAATATTGAATTCATGTTTTGCATGCACTTTCAATCACTTTTTCTATCACTTAGTGTCGCCATTCATTAATTGACTTACTTACTTTCAGTTCCCCATCGACGGGTCGGGCTAAGCTTGGCCCGAGCTCTTCCTTCACCAAGGCTACATTACACAATCTAGGAAAGGAAAGGTCACCTTCCTCTCCAGATTCTGCATTCCTACCTAATAGTGGCCTCCATGACTATTTTGCGTGTGGAGTAAAGTGGTTGCTTGGCCCAAGAAATTGCGTAGATCTGTCCCTACGGTAACAGTGATTCCCAGTTGGAAGTACACATTTCATAATCCCAGTAGTTAGCAGCCAGACTGGATTGTGCATTATGTAGTTCTAGCAACCAACCAATCTCCCAACAGCCCACACTGTGCCTTAAGCAGTCTTGGCAGTCGATCTCCCGACCTCCCGGCTGAAATTGCACAACATTCATGATCATTCACCCAGGTATGTTGCAACTTAGTTCTCATGTTCATTTTGGTTTTCGACTGAGAGATTGCTTGCTATGAGTGTTTCCATGTCTCCAAGTATCATAGGTGCTCATATTACTCTCAATAGTATAGGTAAAATGATTTCCAGGAGAGCAGACACGAGGACACTGTTCAGAGCACGCTTGGGGATGTCGTCGATCAAGTGTCTATGAGCTTGCCTACTCACAAAGACATCAAGTGACAGCATCACAATGAGTAGCATCATGAACAACAGCTGAAGAAAACATACCAAATGCAAGGAATGTAAGAGGAGGGTTGTTTACAACATGGAGGCGAAACAAGGTTGCAAGGTCAAGCAAGTCCATTGATGATGAAAGCAACTTTGGAGACTCTAGCTATGGAGGATAGCATGACATGAAGATCGCTTAAAGGTAGAAGATGTAGCAAAGAAGGAGTTGCATATGCTAAAGCAGCAACTCAGGAAGAACATGAAGCTATGCAGAGAGACAAATGATTTGTAGCAGGATCAGGAATGGTAGTGGATGCAACGTGTGCTCACATATGAAACTGTGCCAGGGAAAGTTAAGGATTTATCCTAGTAGATAACACAGAGCATACATGGTGATTAGTGTGGTTGATCACATTCAAGGGATTCAACAACATGCATGTCATTGTGCACACACATGCAATCCAACCCATTCAACAGACTCACCAAGTGGAAGACAAGAAGCAAGTCCAACTGGAGTCGAATGGGTACTTGGGAAAGTTGATGTGCATGAAGACCAACACACACATGAAGATTAGCATAGACAATATGCATCAGTGTGCTTCTAGTTCAGCCACACCCAAGAAGACCATGCACATGTTAGCAGACGAGTTCGATGAAGGGGCTGAACCAATGCACCTGTTGCAATGAAAGTAAGAGTTCGCTTCAAAAATATGTCACCATGAGGTGCATGCACACCATCACGAATGACCGAGCTTGGCATCAACTCACCAACTTCACCATCACAACAATGTCAAAGTGTTTGTCTCACCACAATGGACCGCGTGTCAGTGATGTCTTGCAAGGCTTGCTCAAGCCATGTTGTCTCACATGAGTACATGTGCATTATAATGTTGAGTCATGTCAAGTGTAAGACAAGTGTCGATAGATTGATGTAACAGTCATAGAGTAGGTGAAGAGTCTTGAGGGTAGTTGAATTGTCATAAAGGGGAATATCAAGGCTAACCCCACCCTTTGCTATAAATAGTCCCTCATAACTCATTGTATAGGATTTTGGTCAGCCAAGCTTCTACTAAGACTATTTTGAAGAAAGCTTGGACAATATTGTAACGTGCCTTGGCTTCTCCACTCCACAAGCTAGTACATCTCTTTGGAGGAGCAGGCAGATGTGGATATAACATTCTATTGTTGGGACTAGCAGGTTTACATGGATTTATTGTATGATTGTGACTTACACTTCTTTACATAATAAGAGCCAACACATTTTCATGCATATGTTGTTAGTGTAGTCGGATTGCTCTGGCTGCTTTAACGATATGTGTTTTCTAACTTATGTACTTGTGTATGAACTAATTCACATGCAATTATATGAATCTTGTTGTTAATGTGTTACATATGTTGTTAATGTTGTCATTGTCTGTGTCGACTCCTCTTCTGGACATCAGACGGACCTTTCACTTGAACCTTTCTAGAACAACCATCACAGTTGTCTTAGACTGATCCATGAGTGTTGTATGTGTTATCTTACCTTGTATGATGTGACTTCCACATCTGAGTGGATGACTCTACCGGAAGTTGTGCATGTCCTTTGTGTTGTGCATTCCTAGCCGAGTTGGTACTGATTCCTTTCAACCTAGAACTCACCTTCACCTCTTTCCCCCTTTGAAGTGTTGGAACCTCTCATATACCTTCATTGACTCACTGCATGAGTCACACCCTTGTTGCTGACAAAGTTATTCTACTTGCCTCTGTGCGACACCGCGGTCAAGACATTACCTTATGACCCACTGATGGGTCTCCTACACCAAACGGTCTGAGGTCTAATTGGGACTTCTTACCAGGGAGATCCCCTTGACATGTTGGCAGGTCAAGCACCGTCAACATTTCTGGTGCTAGAAGGAGGGCATGATGACAAGTTGTGTCCTCTCAGCCAGTTTTGAAGCTTTTCATATCTTTCATGGATTCTTGCACTCTTCTTCCCTTGAGTTTCTTTTCAAATTGTGAAGATGTCTCCATCTCGGGGAGGCTTTTCGATCTCTTATCCACTCACACATATGATGATGAAGGCGAACTGGCCTGGCCTAAGCACTTATATAACTTTTTCTTCATGATTTCTGGGGAAGATAATTTTCTGACGAAGAGGTTGGTTTCCAGCATGCATACACACTTCATGAATCTCCATTTCATTGGATGCTCGGCCTACTAGCTGACACTGTGCACTCATTTTGATCCATACTATCTTGACCGGAAACTGTTACAACAACGAAGGGCTCTTCATGAATCTGTTATTGATTTTTGGCGGCGCTTCTGTGAGTTACTGTTATAGACATTTTTGGGAACTTCAACCCCAATCACAAATGTCGATAAACTGAGGGCTCTTAAGTCCGTAAAAGGGTTTCTTCACTGTCTAAAGGAACAAGGTCAACTTATTACATCATCTCCCAGAAGTTCTCCACTGAAAACTGCTCATAAATGGTCAAAACTGGACCATACTAAAAGCTCCATGCAGGGGGTGCGATGCATATCACCTTCCCAATGTACAGGGTGTGATGCATAATGTTTTGCTCCTTTGTATTGTGCGATGGTCGGGAATGGACAAATGGCAGGGACCAAAATGCGAGGTGGAAGATCATGGAATCTTCCAGAAGCTTCCCCTCTGACACTTGCCACTCCATTTTCAACCAGGGATGAGTAAGAGATCTTCATTCTCCAAGCGGAAGCAGGAACTATCAGAGAGAAGACAATAATCAAGATCCCAAAAGATGACTCACCTCTCTATAATCATCTATATATGGATCCCTCATCACAGAGATCCAGAGGCTAGAATTTTATAATCTATAGAGAAGTGCTGTCAGTATTCTTGTGTACATTCACAGTGTTGGTTGATTTTTCTTTACTTGAGGTGAAAGAAGGGCTTCTTAGCTGGAGGATGATGCTGGGTCAGAGCTGCTCATGGTTGTAATCCTCTTCCTACTTTTATCTGAATAAAGCTATTTTTGTTTCCTTCCATATCCTGGTGTACTTGTTTATATATGCTTGTATATGGTTAATGTACATCTGATCCTACATTATTTGTGAATTTAGATCCTTGTTTCTTGCATAATAGTATTTTTCTATGATTCTGTAGGTCTCTTTTGAAGCTGAGCAGACAAAGAACAAGCAGCAGAACTCTATCAAGAAGGAGAGGGAATCGAGCGCATGACTCAGGTTGGCCCTCTTGGTTCTCCTCTCATCTATTTTGATAAAAGGAATCAACAGTAGACTTTGATTGTTTGTTTCTAAGATAGCCACACATCTTAGTGGAAATAGTAGCATCCGTATGGATACTATTCCCGTATAACAAAATGGCGACTCTGCGGGGGAGCGACTAGATTACTTAGCCTATCTATCCTTGTTTCTTTTATAAACATACAGACGGAGCCTGAAGTTAAGCCAGCTAGCCTTCGAACTGCATTTGTCATACAAATGAAAAGTAGATCAATGTTGCTTCAGTCAATCTCCTAGTTTTTGTTTATAAACTAAACAATAGATCTGCAAGCAATCTAATTGCCCTAAGTAGTGGCTTCAGTAACCTCTAAAATCCCCCCTCTGTTTTTACATACATTGATCAGTACTTATTCAGCTTAAACACCTGAACTAAACTGCAAACTGTGAGTGAAGTCTCATTCAGAGTCTCGCACTATAACCATCGCACCCTACCTTCAAGGCAGCTTGTATGCATCGCACTTCGGGAATGGAGTAACTACGTTGCATATTGAGTTCACTGTGTAACAGGTGTGATGGTCAGAGAGGACTGATTTTACCCTCCAACTGTGGATTTTTCTCACTGTTTGCAATCTTATTTAAGAGTTTTTGTTGTCCGTAATCAGTGTGCTTCTGTGAATACTCCCTTCTCTTGCATTATTCTGCCTCCTTAGTGCAAAGAACTATAAACGTTTTTTATGTATTGTGCATCGTTTTAGTTCTCTTTTGCAAAAAATAACATATTCAAACTGTCGTCTCTAGATCTAAAATTGTCATAGCTGTCGTTTTCAGTTTTAGAAAGCATTCCCATTGTTTTAGATAGTTTATTATACGGTTATCATTGCATAAGATTTGATTTACTAGTTTTAAAGTGTCGAAAAGCAATTTCCATTTCAAAATCGCAAAGTGTCTCTCTCGTTTTCACTTCGTTTTGAAAAAGAATTTTGTTGAGTACAGTCGCTTTAAAAGTATTTCAGTTTTGTACATAGTTTTCTTAGTGTCATTTACACACTAAGGGAATTAAGAAACAATACATGCATGTGCATTTGCATCTTGAATGCTTGGCTTGATTTAGGACTATGCATATTAGCGTGTGCTCTGTGCTCTGTGATGAAAATATGCACATGAACATTATGGTAGTTCAAGGACCTTTAGATTACAATCTACTCCTTTGACGTGACTATATTTATTGCATGGGAGCCGTCGTCTCCTCACTCTTTGGAGTAATGTGTTTTCCGCACAAAGACAGAATGGTCAAGCTCATAGACGAAATGTCATTCCCCGGTTCACACATCGCAAACAGTCAAATGCCATCCCTGAATGGTCTTTTCACACAAGAAATGTCTCATTGGTCTCCAGTCCGTCCACTTGATGAGCGCGAGTGATTCAGGAAGGTGCGACTGAAACCCAGGGGGCATGTACCCTGGTCTGCTTCGGCAGGAAAACTCTGGGTATAGGGTAGGTTTCGGCGAAGGATATATGAATAGTCTGACACCCATCCGTCTAGGAAAAGGGAATTAGACCGGACAAGATACCTTCGTTAGAAGGTAGGCCTTTCCCGATAGAATAAATGTTTTATCTGCAAATTGAGGGGTAACCTAGAAACTCTACTCTGCTATACCTAGGGGCATGCAAACCTTTTCGCATGCAAGTGAAGAGCGGATATTTATTTTTTAAATTTGTAGGACCTCTAACCCTTTAAACCCATAACGCTAGTCGTTTCCTAACTTGCATAAAGAAAGGATCTGTGGCAAAGCTTTAGAGATGTAAGCCACCTCAAAATAGCATCTCGAATGAGACATTTTCATCATACGACTGGCGAGCAATGTTGTCGCAGAGTTCAAGCTCGTTAAAAATAAACTCTCCATGAGCCATTTTAGCGCATAGTTCATGCTCGTTAAAAAATAAACATAAGTCATGAGCAAGTGTTTCTCCCCACGTTTAAGCTCATTAAAAAATGAACGGGTAAATAACCATTGTGAATGCCTTATCGCTAGCTTTTGAGCCTTGGTCGTGTTCTCGCCATCACCTCCACTCTCTTTTTAGCCAATCATTCACCCCCACATGATTGCTTACCCCTTCGAGGAAAATCTGTGAAGAGTGATTCTGCTAGCCATCCTTGTAACTCTGCCATGATTGGAAAATTCGAAACCTTACCTGGAATCAGCTGCTACCCGAAACCATCGCTCGTTCCTCGAAAACGAGTCTTCTTTAAGCTCTTTTCACCTGACTCGTAAAATATGAAAAGATTGTTGAGCGATTGGCCTCTCCGGCTCGTTAAAAGGCATCGGAAGTGCTATCCCTCCTCTAGATTTTAATCTTTTTGGACCTGAGGGATTATTACACAAAAAGATCAAGCACTTGTCTTGTTCGGCTCGTTAAAACTATCGAAAATTCATCCCTTTTGTATTATTTTACGCTTTTTCGGACTTAAGGGATTATACAACGAAAAAGAATCTTCGAATTCTTCTTTCCGTTTCTTTTAGACTCTCTAAAATTGAAAGAGACCGAGTTATCTTTGTCGTTAAACTCGTTAAACTGAATAGCGATAAACTCGTCCAACAGGATGAGAATGAGTTTCACTGTCGCTAGGCTCGCTAAAATATAGCGACAGGTTCGCTCGAAGGGCGGATTATAGAACAAGCATATGTTATCCTCCTCAAGCTTGAAAAAAATAAAGAGGTACTGGTCAGCAATGACTGGGGAAAATTGGGAAGAAAACAAGAAAAAACTTTATTGGTAGCAAGTCACTCTTGAACATGACACTTTCCTTCCGCATCCATGCCGGGTTGGGTTGTTCCGTTCACTGGTCCTCACCATTGGTCCATCACACCATCCATCTCTGAGGTTAACACTACAATCCATCGTTAGTGTCGCCGATATGTTCAAGAGAAGTCATTCAGATTCACCTGAGTCTCACCCACTGCAATTCATTCATGCTTCATTCCTTCATGACCGCCACCCTGAACCCCCATATCGTCAGTTTGTTTTCGCCTCCAAAATCATTTGCTTCGTTCTATGTCATTGATGTGGGATTTATTAAGGCCCTCCTGTGACGGGTCGCTTCTTGTCGACATCAGCGACTTAGGAACAACCCTTTCAGTACTTTGAAGCTTACATGCCTCAATGGCAAGTTTCTCAGTTTCGGCAACAGGTTTACATCAATGACCTTCGACCGAGAGATTTTGCGTGGTGTTCGATGCCAAGTCCCTTTTTCACACCACATAGATTGTACTGTAGTACCTTGAGGGTCATTGTCATTATTGGTGATTCCTCTCGCGCCTGTTAACAACTTACATCATTGGCTGGTAATCACGCGATGTCTTTCCATGTTCGACTCCAAAACATTTTTCACATGGATCGACTTGTACTCCAAGTGAAGATTGGTTGAGTTTGAAGACCCCGGATCTAGTTTCATCCTTCTGGGCTGTGATATATTCAGGAATATAAAAACATCCAGTGTACATCATTGCCGAACAGATGATCATCCAAACCAAAGGATGATGTGTCAATATCATCAGTCTGCCACACAAATGATTGTCTGTCCTATGTACATGAAAATGAGTTTATAAAGCTGAGCATGGGAATGCCCACCTCAGCTAGATCATGAAAAAATGTTGTCATATAATGTATTGTATTCTATTATATTACAGGTCACCTCCCAGCTCAGAAAAACTTCAAATCCTCATAGTAAATCATTTCACCCGACATCAAAAACGATTAAAGACTTCATGCTTTAGGGGGCAACTGTTATAGACATTTTTGGGCACTTCAACCCCAATCACAAATGTCCATAAACTGAGGGCTCTTAAGTCCCTAAAAGGGTTGCTTCACTACCTAAAGGAACAAGGTCAACTAATTACATCATCTCCCAGAAGTTCTCCACTGAAAACTGCTCATAAATGGTCAAAACTGGACCATACTGAAAGCTTGATGTAGGGGGTGCGATGCATATCACCTTCCCAATGTACGGGGTGAGATGCATACTGTTTTGCTCCTCTGTAGGGTGTGATGGTCAGGAATGGACAAATGGCAGGGACCAAAATGCAAGGTGAAAGATCATGGAATCTTCTAGAAGCTTCCCCTTTGACACTTGCCACTCCATTTTCAACCAGGGATGAGTAAGAGATCTTCATTCTCCAGGTGGAAGCAGGAACTATCAGAGAGAAGACACTAATCAAGATCCCAAAAGATGACTCACCTCTCTGTAATCATCTATATATGGATCCCT